>SCLH01001639.1:0-49848 GCA_004367855.1 Oikopleura vanhoeffeni | reverse complement strand
TTAACCAACCTTTAAAAGGCTACCTTTAATTTAAAAGCGTTATTTTCTTGTATAAAAACAGTGCTAGCTCGTTTGCGTAGTTATGGTAGAGTCTCGTTTATTTTCCTTGCTTCGAATTCCCATAGATGGTCGATTACTCCTCATAAGGCCGTTTTCCTCAGGTTCAAGACTTTTTGGTTTTTCAAGTTCTGCTTCAGTTCTATTTGTAACAGGACTTACGGCGCGCCCCAACGGTGAAGTTTTTATACTCGATGGTTGCCGCTTTATCGAACTATCTTTTGACTAAAATTATTAAAATTTAATTAATAATTAAATTTAAAATTTTTAAAATTATTTTTGTTATCAACTCATATTAGTATAAAGTATGTTTATTGGTTGTTTTCAGAATTTTAGAATTCGGAAAACAATCTACCCCTTTGTAACATAAATTATTCAAGTTTTTATGGCACATACACTATGTCACATAATATATTATATTATGTGACATAATTTATGTGCCATAAAAACTTGAATTATTTTCTAAGTTCAGGAAGTACTGTTCACTTTGAAAAGTTTTCCTTAAATTATCAAAATAATTTGGCCAAAAAATCAAAATAGTTGTAGTCTAGGGTGTTACAGCAAATGAGCCATTTGAGTTATGTGAAAGTTATGAATAAACAGAAAAGTACATTTTGTGCAGAAAAATTTGGAGACCAAAAATTTCCACGTGGTCGACAATTTGCTGTAACACCCTATTGTAGTCTTGCATTTCTCAGACTGACAGACTTTCATGTCCTAAATTGAAAAGTATGTCTTCTCATTAACTACACATCCGATCACTGAAATTATTTTTGCAAAAATACAAGCTTCCATAAAGCTTTAGACCGCTCTAGCCTATTTTTCAAAGTGACTTTTTTCGAAAGTTGAAAATATCATTTGAAACAGATAAGCTGGAATAAATCAGCTCGGCTGGATAGGAGCTTTGTGAGAGCTTATATGTTTACAAAAAAAGTTTTTATGACTATGATTTATGTGCACGGTTAATAAAAATTTTAGAACCATGATTGTGCATCAATGACAGCAAAAATGGTTTGTTACTTCCCGCGAATTTATCGGCTCTACTCTACTGTTACTTGGCATGCTGATTGGAGTCATGATAGAAACAGGTAATTTTTATCTATTTTTGATACAGGCCAGATAAAAGTTTAGCGTAGTGAAAAGAGGTTTTTTAAGTTTTAAGAATCTTAATAGCAGAGCGCTTCTGTGTTCTGGCTCTTGGCAAAATAGTTCGAGCATTTTATCGGCAAATAAGCAGAATACAATCTTTGATTCCTTGATTTGGATGTTCACATCAAATCCATTTGCTAGTACGTTTTCCACTGTGACTAAACTTTTGATCTCGCCATAAATTTGTATAAAATATTTATATGAGTTTTAATTTTTTGAAACAAATAAATATTTTTGTAATTTTTGTTTAGAAAAAATCAATAGATTTTTTTTTTTTAAATTAGAAAAAATATTGCATTTGAAAATTTCAGGCCGACAGAAAACGATTGAGTTAAAGACAGATGGTCTCGTAGACTATTCAAGTGCAACTTCACCAAAACCCTAATTAAAAAAGGTTCCAAATTCTTTCTCCTGATGATCACAAAACCTTCTCTCATTAAGCAAAATAATGTATGTTTGATTTCATTTTAAGAACAAATCTACCAATTAAATTTGGGCCAAAAACACAATGGCATGCCATGGCTTGTACGCATATATCCCTTTATACAGTTTTTGGTTAGAATGCGTACGCCACAACGTTAAATACACGTTAAAAGGGCGTAGTGGCTACGCGATTCTAACCACCAAGTGATAAAGGATATACACAACCATACGGTATCTCTATTTCGTTCAAGCTTAGAAAAAAAGATACTACAAAGACCAAAAATTTAAAAGTAATGTTTCTCACTGCACTACACTCATAAAAACTTTTCTTTGTAAACACATAAGCTCTCACAAAGCTCCATCAGCGAGCTGATTTATTCCAGCTAATCTGTTTCACAAATATATTTCAACTTCGAAAAAAATCACTCTTGAAAAATTGGCTAGAGCAGGGTCTAAACTCTGTGGAAGGTTTTACTTTTTGCAAAAATAATGTTCAGTGATCGAATGTTGTAGTTAATGAGAAGACATTAATTTCAAATTTAGGAAGAAAGATTGTCCATCTGAAAATGCAAGACTCAATAGGGTGTGTACAGCAAAGTTGTCGTACCACCTGAAAATTTTTGGTCTCCAATTTTTCTGCACAAAATGTACTTTTTCCGTTTATTCATAACTATCACATAACTCAAATGGCTCATTTGCTGTAACACCCTAGACTACAACTATTCTGATTTTTTTGGCTCAATTTTTGATAATTTAGGAAAACTTTTTGCAAGTGAAACAGTATTCCTGGAACTTTAGAGAATAATCAAGTTTTTATGGCACATAAATTATGTCACATATATAATTATATTATGTGACATTAGTGTATGTCCATAAAAAACTTTGAATAATTTATGTTACAAACGGGGTTAGATCTGTTTTTCCGATTCATAATTCTGAAAAAACCAATAAACATACTTTATATAATATGAGTTGATTAACAAAATAATTTAAAAAATTTTAATTTATTTTATATTAAATTTTTAATTAATTTTTAGTCAAAGATAGCTTCAATTAAAGCGGAACCATCGAGTACTAAAAACTTCACCGTGATGGCGCGCCCGTAAGTCTGTGACCAAATAGAACTGAAAGCAGAACTTGAAAAACCAAAAAGTCTTGAACCTAGGAACGCCTTATGAGGAGTCATCGACCATCTACTTGGGAATTCGAAGCAGAGAAATAACACAGGACTCTACCATAACTACGCAAACTCGAGCTAGCAACTGTTTTATACAGATAAATCAACGCTTTAAATTAAGGTAGTCCTTTTAAAGGTAATGGTTAAAATTCATATAACTGCTTATACAAACCAGTATAGGAACATTTTTGCTGCTCAGAAATGCTTATTGTTGAAGCCTTTAACTATTGTTACGTTATTTGTTGGAATTACTTGGTAGTTAATAATCTATTTCGAAAGACATTTCCCTTTTCCTGAAAGATCACCAAAAAGTTTCAAATGCATAAAAAACTAATTTATCGAATAAGTTCATGTACAGGTCAAATTATTGGCATTCTCGTTTGATTTGTATGTTTGTCGTTAAAAATCGAAACCTTAAAAAAATGCACTTATTATTGATTACGGGGGATCTTGGTTCGTTATTTTACTAAGATTTTAAACTGATAAGATGACTATATCTAATAAAAATTCCCTGAAATTTCACTTTCGACGCCCGCGGGCCGGACAGGACGGCGTCCACGCCCGCTAGTTGGAGAAACCTATTGCGGATATCAGCGAGAAAATTAATGTTCACAAATTGTGTTCTTTTGAGAACGGTTAATTATTATGTTCTTTTAGCCAAACTTAAATTAATAAGTTTGAAGAGATAAAAACAACTAATTTCTTTTTGAAGTTCAAGTTATTAACGGGATGCAATGTAGTGAAGATCAGGCAAAAAAATTTGATTATGTGGTTCAAATCATCTGCGAGTTGTTCTATCAACCGGAATTGTCTCATTTTTTACTCCAGAAATTTGAATCTTTAGGTATTCCTAGCTCTCTAATTTGACATTATTCTCGATAAATATTAGTCCGAACAGGGCCTTGAGACTGTATAATCAAACATTAGCCAGTTTGTAGGACTATGCCTTCAAATTGCAGAAAAAAAAGTTTGCCAAAACTTTTTGTCATGGCCACATCCTTCACACATAAGCGGCACAGAGGCCACCTAACCAAAACGAAATTCCTACTCCTCTGAGAGTTTAATTTTGAAATTAAACCTTAAATTCTTAACATAACCTGTATTAATTTAGTATTACTAAAACTTTGTGAGGTAAAGCTTTTGTCGATAAGTGCATATATTATATTACATAGATACGTAAACAACGTTCCAAATATACCGGTTGTTATGCTATTTGTTCATTCGGAAAAATCTATCTCCTCCTAGTTAGCCGTACAATTTCAAATATTTTACCCAAATTTTTGAAAAAGCTAGCTGCTGAACAAAACAGTGAATTGGATGCATTTTTATGACATAATAAAACTGAGAAAATGTTAGGACAGGGATACCCTTTATCCGAAAACTTTATTCTCATGTTTGTCCCATTGTTCATCCGCAAATAATCAGGACAAACATTGCCAAACATATTTCGTGATCCTTATTTGGGATAATTTGTTTCTCATAAAAGATAATTACAGTCAATCCGAGAAAAAGACCAAAAAACTAATTTCGAACTCGAAATTATTGGTTTTTTTTTCAATTTTAACTGTACAAACCGAAGCGGTTGAAGCGCCAGAAATATTCCTTGTTCGGACTTCCAAAACCGGGTCAATCTAGAGTCGATTATTGAACGTATTACAAGTTAGTCTACAAAACGACGTGGCTTTCCAATTCGCATATTCATTAAGAATGAGTCCCAAATGGTTCTATTATACCTGTTTAACTCGTTGACAAAAATTTGAATGACTATTGTTTTAATTTTTGATTAAGGCACATTTTGTAAGTATAAATATAACTTTCTCTTGAGAATTAAGTATTAAATGTTTTGTATAAAAAAAATAAACATTCATTCGAAAATTAAATTATGAGATTAACTAAATTATAGTAGTAATACATAACGTAGTAAATAGTATAATAATTAAATATAACATTTAAGCTCCAGGTTAAATGCCACAGGAAATTCTTGTACAAAATACTGTTTTTCGTTATATTTCAATTCCGGGTAAATTATTCTTGATAGTTCTATAATAGATAGCTTATAGATTATTTTTTCAACTTCCATTTTTGAACAAAATCACTTAGGTTAATTATTTTTTAGATATAGCCGTACCAGTTTTTTCCACTGGCCATTTCGAGGAACGGAACGAGATATTCACAAACGAAGATTTTTGCACTCCTTAACGCCAAGGATAAATAATATTATTTTTCTCTCCGACGGACTGTCCCTGAGCTGTATAACCGGAATTAGCCGGTAAAAAAATTTTAAAGACGTCGGTTATATAAGAAAACCGCATTTTTTTCGAAGCCAATTATATCATGGCACTATAGTGAACTTTGTCTCAGAATATTTTTATCGTTTATTATTATGTTTATTATTTAAAACAACGTCTCCTAAAAGTTTTTCGTAGAGAAAACTGTAATTTGACCCCTTTTATAGGTGTCATATGTTCAAATTTTATCTTTCGAGCATTTTATTTTGAAAAACTAACCAGGTAATGAATAGTTTCAGTGGTCCGCAGGTCTTCTGACATAAAAAAATTGTCCAAATCATTATTTGACCTCTTGAGTAGTTTCTTTAGAAAATAAATTCGAAAAACAAAATTCAAAAATTCGAAATTTTTTTGGATATTTTGGTCGGTAGTACACTTTTTATATCACCCCAAATAGATTGGGGAGCATTTTGCCAAAAGCCCAAAGGCACCCATAAACTACAGCCGAACCAGTACCCTCTTAAGTTGGTGGCGTGTGTAGGATGTGTAATTTCTGAGCAATTGACCGAAAAGTCTCTTTACTGGTAATATTAATAGATTAAGCAAAAAATATAAAAAACTCTCAAGACTTCCTTTGACTGAAATGAAATCTTTTATCCGTTTACTTGCAAATACATTCCGTGTTGCATATTCTCAAAAGATATTCCTTGATGACACTGCAGCCGTCCGAAAATATGGGGACAGCGTATTCCAGTGCATTTTTCAGAAATCTCCGGAGGAGTATTATGAGCTTTAAGAACCCTTCGGTCGTCGCGGCAACACACAAAATATGGGCAATTTGGGCCGCATGGGGATTAAGTATAAAAAGTGTCAATGGCAATTGTCTTCGCAAAAGCAACTTAGGACTATAATTACGTAGACTCCGATGCCGGATTGCTTTTTTTGGAGGCGTGAATCGTAAACAATAAATTCCTATGAGGTGAAAAATAACAAATAGCGCAAAAGAAGTCAGCTCGCGAAATTAATAAATTTTCCGAGAAGATTTTTTTTGCAATAACGCTCGGGGAATGAGTGGTAATCGTTTTTACAGCCGTTTGCGCTAGTATTTGCTTTAGGAACAATTGCAAGGAGATCCATTTCTGCGCAACAATGAAATCCGTCAATATGCTTTCAGTTGAGGTTATCCAATCAGCAACAGGGATTTTGAAAAACCCCACTTCGAGCAAGATTATTATTTCGCGGAGCGTGATTTTTTGTGCGCTATTGTTATATTTGTCCATCATAGTGAATTTTATGTTACGATTCACCCTCAAAAAAGCACCGTAGCGATGATTACCGTTCACCGTAATTCGCAAAAAAACGGTTTTCAGGTTTTTGAGCGAATTTCGATGACTTTGATTCGCCGGTCACGTGATCAACCTAGGAAAGCCAAAAATAATTTTCTACGCAGATTTTTTTTCCAGGTACACGTGCAGAAAACTATTTGTCGCTGTTGTCTCAGTTCTGCCAGTCGAAATCATGTTGGACACAAAAAAAAAATCGACCTACTAGACCATACTACTTAACATGTTAAATAGAGAACGTAAATTTAGGGAACAAATAACGACCAAAAGACGCGCTGTGATTCATAAACTATTTCTCGACCAATCTAACGACTAGCCCCATCAAGCCATTTTATGCCGTTCGTAATAATTTTAATCAGTTACAAAATGAAGAAAACAACAAAAACTACAGTATCTACCACCATACTGTATACTGGCGCAGTATATTATGTGTTCATTGCCGCAGAATAAACGCAAAGGGTTAAAGAATGGGTTCAATTTGAGCAGCCAAATTTTAGCTCGACCTATTCGGGGACGGATTTATCTATCTTTATTTACAATTATATACAGTTCAGCTTAAGGGGCGTAACCCTCATGAATTGAGGCTCGAACCAACATTTCAGGAATTTTTCGATTCTAACACGTTTTACTAAGGCTTCCCGAAGCAGTTACTAAAAATCTACTCCTCCATTCATTTCTTAAGTTTTTTCTGATATGCTTTGGCCATTACGGAACTTATTTTAGGTTGAAAATTTTTTTTTCTCTGGGTTAACTTTTTGAATTTAACTCCTAGTGAAGTCAAAAACCAGGATCGACGAACTGAAATAAATTTGCGCTGAGGCCAGAGCGAACTGAGAAGCGATTTTTTTTTGGATAATTTGCATGGGCCAGAGCGAACTGGGCAACTTATTTTTATGAAAATTTGAATGGGCCAGAGCGGAACTGAGCGACATCGTTTATTTTATGAAATTTTGCATGGTGCCCAGGGCGGGGCTGTAGAACTTTCTTCGCTCCGGGCGAGGTTTGTTAGCGTGAAATTGAGAGAAACCCTGGGGCGTAAGTCTGGGTCAAAACGGCGCAGGGCGAAGCGGCATCGGGGCGCTGGGCGAAATCTGGGCGATTTTTATGGTCACATTAGAGCAAGTTTTCGCCCAGGCGCTTTCGGATCACATAGCAGCGATTGTTTCGCCATGGCGCTGAGCCACATTTAGGGCGATTTTTGACCAGGACGCTGGGCCACATTAGGCGTTGTTTTCGCCCTATTTTCAAATTCTGTGCCGTACTCCTCGGCTGACCTTCATTTTTTTGAAATTTTGCTGGGCCAGGGCGGGGCGAGTTAGAACTTTCTTCGCCCGGGGACTTTTGGTAACTGTATAAATTGAAAAACACCTGGGCGAAAGTCTGAGTCAAAAACGGCGCAGGCGAGCGACATCGAAGGCGTCTGGGCGAAAACTCGGCCGGCGAATTTTTTTTTTCTGGTGTTACATTAGAGCGATTTTTCGTCCAGGGCGGATGGGCCACATTAGGGCGATTGACCAGGATGCTGGGCCACATTTAGGCGTTTTTTCGCCCAGGGCGCTTGGTCAAATAGGGCGATGTTTCGACCAGGCGCTGGGACACATAAGGGCATTTTATCCATCAAAAATGTATACTCTCTGATACAACTGTCCTTAGGGTGGACAGTGCAGAAAATTTTTGAAATGGGTTCTGCTTCAGGACAGAAAGATACCTGTCGCTAGAACAGACTGAATAGGACAGAGAATTTAAAAATTTGCCTGCTTCAGGACGGACCAGGAATTTTCAGTCTTGTGCTTCCTTACTCTCTCTCGACTGAATAGGTTAAACTGAGCAAGAATATAAGGGAAGGACATAAATATAAAAATTATGGCTCCTTCTATAATATCTTTTCGCCCGGATCATATATTTTTCGCCCGTGCATAATTTTTGCGCTGAGAGTGCATATTTCGCCTGCTCTCGGGCAGAATTTTTGCCTGCGCCAGAAATTATCGTCCTCACAAAATTAGATGATTCACATACTTTTTCGCCCGGTCATATAATTTTGCTCCTTAACCAATTCCATCCTTGGGCCATTAATTTTCACCCTCACAAATACTTTTCCGCCCGTGGCATATTTTTTTTTCCGGGTCATTCTTTTTCGCCCTGGCCATAATTTTTTCGCCCGGACGAAAATTGTCGCCTGGGCCACTTTTATCTCTGCTGGGCGACAATATCAAGTTTGTAAATGTCTGGGCGACCAGGGTGTCACTATTTGCTGCCACGGGATTTTGCTGGGCCAGGGCGGGGCGGGTTCAGGTCGCCGGCCCAGGCCCCGCCCAGACGCCCTAGAGCGGAAAATTGGCCCAGCTTTTTGCCGATCCCTGGTCAAAACTTGTTCAATTTGGGACGCTCACTAAAAACCTACTCGTCCTCAAAGTTTTTTCAGTGTAAAATTGTAAAATTGACGAGATTTATATTAACAACAAGCCTTTAAAATCTCTGGAGCAAACTTTTTGAATATAACTATTCTGAGGATCTCTGGAACAGAGTTCTCAATTTCCCCTTTTCGATGAATATTTTCAATTATTTTTGAACTAAAAATTAAAAAAGTTGAATTTTACTGGTTTTTTTGGCAGTATTGAGCTGTTAAATTGTCTTTATTTACCAGAAAATAGTTGAAAAAAATTCTTTAGATCGAACTTGGTACTTTTTAATTCCCAATCTTCTTTAATTTTCATTAAAGAAAAACTTTAAACTTTGAAAAAAATCATTAAGTAAAAACTCTCGGAATAGGAAAATTCTCTACAAAAAAGGGGCTGTCAAAAAAGTATCATAACTAGGAAAGCTGAGTATATCTGACGCCCACTCCCTTTAAAGTGCATCATTAATCCCCTTTGTCCCATTCAATTAAGTTTATGGCGGTTTTGACCCGTGTTCCCCAGCCAATTTCGTGCTATTTTAAATTACTTACCCCTAAAATGACTCCCTTTAAAAAGTACGGACCCGTTACTCACTCTTAAAGTCGCCTATTTTTTCTGAAAAGTTACGATGATCCTCAGGAATGCATATAATACATTATTGCCAGCTACGTTAATTCAGTTTTTCACGATACAAAATTTCTTGGACCACTTTAAACACCCTATTTACTACTGAGAGCACTTTTTTGTGAAAGGACTATTGAAATAGATAAATCAAGCAGCTTTACAACTTAATTGATGGAGTATTTTATTTTAATCAAAAGTTTTAAAATATCATGGGAATCAAAAGATTTTCATGTTAAGCAGTGGGAAGTGGATCTGAGAAGGACTGTTGCATATCATGAATCAAAAGATTTCATTGTTAAGCAAGTGCCGGTGTATCTGAGAAGATTGTTCGGCTAAAAATCAATTTTAAGCATTTGGATTTTTTTGTTTCTACCAATTCTTTTCTTCAATCTTCAGAATATTGATGCTCTTGGCTGATTTGATCGATTCAGCCACTTTCAAATTTCTTCGATCAAAGTTCCTTTCCTCAGTTGATTCGAAGAGGACCAAGTTTTTCCTAAACCATCTCAAGATTATTTTATATTTCATATATACACCCTTTTACCGTTAAAATCTTTTTTAATTCTTGAAAACTGTTCTCTTCAGTTTGCGAATCAGGGAATGGAAGATTGCAAAATTTTCTCGGCTTTGCGTCTTTTTCTTGGTTTTGATATAAATAAAATTATTTTTTGAAAATTTTTGGCAGTTTCTATACAATAATAAAAATTTTAGTCTAAAATATATAAATTTTGTGGGGGCTATTTGAGATAATCGGGAACAATACTTCCTCGTCATATTTATTCCTAGAATTTAAGCATATAGATATATATGATATAAGAGGATATATAGAAGCATAATACCTTGTGTATTATTCTCAATTGTTTTCGAGATTCTCTTATTTTACTCCCATCTAAAAAAAGCGACAAATCTCAAATATGAGAAGAACGCGACAGTATTATCTCAAAATAACTGATACCTTGGCTCGGTTCGAAAAAAAACTTCAAGTGGAGGCACAAAACCTCATTGAGGTTCAACTTTTGCGCGCTTATAGTGGTGATAAACCAGACATGGATTATCTCATTTAAATTTTTATATTTAGCAGAAGGCCAAAAATTTTCAGAATATTTATCGAGATGCCGAAATAATACTTTTCGAGGGACGTAAAATAAGCAACGAAAATAACTTTTTAGCCTGTTTTCTTAAAGTCTTGGATTTATCCATTTTTCTCTATTTTCATATGTGAGATCACTCGCGAAAAAAAAAGAGTTCTAGCAACTAAACAATTATTAAAACACCCCCCCCCCAAGACTTTCCGTCTAAAAAATTTCTGCAGTTTGACAAGTAAAAGACATGAGCCGAATCAAAGGATTTTTCTGGAGAAATTGGCCGAAAAAGTAAGATTCATTTGAAGCAGATCATCCGAAAAATAATTCAAAGTGTTAGATTTTTTGAAAACTTCTTTGGAGGTTCAAACTTTATCAAACGATCCATTTTATTTTTAGAGAGCGTAATTTCTCCCCTTTGAGAGTTTCAAAGTCATAAATCCTCATCTCCCAAATTAAGGGTAAAGAATGCATAATATGATTTTTGACCCAATTGTTGCAGCTGCGCATCATTTTGAGTCATTTTATTTTATTAAATATATTATGAAAAACCTAAAGATCTGTCGGTAGTTTTTACAAAAATGGGATTATGATCCCCTCGGCTACAAACTAAAATTGCCGGAAAATATTTGGAAGAATCACATACGATTTAATTGTCTCAGAAACTACCCGGGACAGACAATGCGAAACTACAAAAAAGCCAACCTCCTCAATCACTATAATTCGTATAAGGGATACGGTATATCTTTCTCCAAAGCAAAGTGACTTCTACAGACTAGTAGTCATCATAATGTATTTGTATTTTTTTTCTGAAACCAGTTCCTTTCATTCCACCAATGGTCGAAGGGTCTGTCATTTTGGAATGCAATAACTTCAACCTTATCTAGAATTTATATTATTCTTCAGTCCCAATTTCTACACTTTTCAATATCTATTTTTGATGCTTTGCTCCCGATCGGTTTCTGGGTGTCGATTGCAACCCTTCACTTCTGCATTCGCCATTTCTTTTAATATTCAAAGTTATTATGTGTTACTAAATTTTTTGAAATAAATAATACGCCAGGTTATTATGAAAAAATGGGTTTAACCTCACCACTCTGATNGGTTGCTAAAATTTTTATTAACCCGTGCACATAAATCATGCTGCAAAATGCACCCCTAAAAGAAAATTTCTGTAAAAATGAAAATTTTCTGCTAAAATTAATCAAAAGCGAATTTTTTGTATCGATATAAGGAAGTTGTGGGTGTAAATTGTTGATTTTTGACATGAGACAGTCGGAGTAAATGAAAAATATTTTCATGTTTGAACCTTGAAATTATAAAAATTCTGTTATTTTTGGCTTTAAGGACATTAAATACATGCAGAATAGATCAATTTCAGCTAAAAGATTTAAGGGTTGGTTGTGAGAGTCAAGCTTAAAGAACTTAACACGAGTCAGCTCAGAGTTAAATAGAAATAAGGTCAGATTAAACCAAGAAATATGTTTTAATTTTGTCATTAAAATTGGTGGAGCATGTACATGCTGCATGTATTTAATGTCCTTAAAGCCAAAAATAACAGATTTTTATAATTTCAAGGTTCAAACATGAAAATATTTTTCATTTACTCCGACTGTCTCATGTCAAAAATCAACAATTTACACCCACAACTTCCTTAATATCGATACAAAAAATTCGCTTTTGATTAATTTTAGCAGAAAATTTCATTTTTACAGAATTTTCTTTTAGGGTGCATTTGCAGCATGATTTATGTGCACGGTGTAATAAAAATTTTAGAACCATGATTGGTGCATCAATGACAGCAAAAAATGGTTTGTTACTTCCCGCGATATTTATCGGCTCTACTCTACTGTTACTTGGCATGCTGATTGGAGTCATGATAGAAACAGGTAATTTTTATCTATTTTTGATACAGGCCAGATAAAAGTTTAGCGTAGTGAAAGAGGTTTTTTAATATTAGAATCTTAATAGCAGAAGCGCTCTGTGTTGGCTCTTGGCAAAATAGTTCGAGCATCTTCTTATCGGGCAAATAAAGCTAGAATACAACTTTGATTCCTTGATTTGATGTTCACATCTAAATCCATTTGCTAGTACGTTTTCCACTGTGACTAAACTTTTATCTCGCCATAAATTTGTATAAAATTTATATGAGTTTTAATTTTGAAACAAATAAATAGTTTTTGTAATTTTTGTTAGAAAAAATCAATAGATTTTTTTTTTTTAATTAGAAAAATATTGATTTGAAAATTTTCAGGCCGACAGAACGATTGAGTTAAAGACAAGATGGTCTTCGTAGACTATTCAAGTTGCAACTTCCACCAAAACATAATTATATGAAAAGGTTCCAAATTCTTCTCCTGATGATCACAAAACCTCTCTCATTAAGCAAAAAATGTATGTTTGATTTCATTTTAAGACAAATCTACCAGATTAAATTTGGGACCAAAAACACAATGGCATGCCATGGCTTGGTACGCATATATCCCTTTTATACAGTTTTTGGTTAGAATGCGTACGCCACAACGTTAAATCACACGTTAAAAGGGCGTAGTGGCTACGCGATTCTAACCACGAAGTGATAAAGGTATATTACACAACCTATACATGGTATCTCTAGTTCGTTCAAGTTAGAAAAAAAGATACTACAAAGACCCAAAAATTTAAAAGTAATGTTTCTCACTACTACACTCATAAAAACTTTTTCTTTGTAAACCACATAAGCTCTCACAAAGCTCCTATCAGCCGAGCTGATTTATTCCACGCTAATCTGTTTCACAATATATATTTCAAAAACTCGAAAAAAATCACTTTGAAAATTGGCTAGAGCAGGGTCTAAAGCTCTGTGGAAGGTTTGTCTTTTTGCAAAAATAATTTCAGTGATCGAAATGTTGTAGTTAATGGAGAAGACTTTAATTTCAAATTTAGGAATGAAAGTATCTGTCAGTCCTGGAGAAATGCAAGACTCAATAGGGTGTGTACAGCAACAGTTGTCGACCACCTGAAATTTTTGGTCTCCAATTTTTCTGCACAAAATTGTACTTTTCCGTTTATTCATAACTATCACATAACTCAAATGGCTCATTTGCTGTAACCCCTAGACATACAACTATTCTGATTTTTTTGGCTAAATTTTTGATAATTTAAGGAAAACTTTTTGCAAGTGAACAGTATTCCCTGGAACTTTAGAAATAATCAAGTTTTTTGGCACATAAAATTAGTCACATATATAATATATTATGGACCATAGTGTATGTCATAAAAAACTTGAAATAATTTTGTTACAAAGGGGTTAGATCTGTTTTGTCCGATTCATATTTGAAAAAACACAATAAACATATTATACTAATATGAGTTGATTAACAAATAATTTAAAAAATTTTAATTTTATTTTATAATTAAATTTTAATTAATTTTAGTCAAAGATAGTTCGATTATAAGCGGCAACCATCGAGTACTAAAAACTTCACCGTGGGGGCGCGCCTGTAAGTCCTGTGACACAAATAGAACTGAAAGCAGAACTTGAAAACCAAAAAGTCTGAACCTGAGGAAACGCTTATGAGGAGATCAATCGACCATCTACTTGGAATTCGAAGCAGAGGAAATAAACAGGACTCTACCATAACTACGGCAAACTCGAGCTAGCCAACTGTTTATACAGATAAATAAACGCTTTAAATTAAGGTAGTCTCTTCTCTAAAGGTATGGTTAAAATTCATAAACTGCTTTTAAAACCCATGTATAGCGAAACATTTTTGTGCTCAGAAATGCTTATTGTTGAAGCCTTTAATATTGTTACGTTATTTGTTGAGAATTACTTAGGTAGTTAATAATCTATTTTCGAAAGACATTTCCCTCTTTCCTGAAAGATCACCAAATAAGTTCAATGCATAAAAAACTAATTTATGAATAAGGTTCATGCTACAGCGTCAAATTATTGGCATCTCGTTTGATTTGTATGTTGTGTAAAAATCGAAACCTTAAAAAATGCACTTTTATTGATTACGGGGGATCCTGGTTCGTTATTTATACTAGATTTTAAACTATAAGATGACTATTCTAATAAAAATTCCCTGAAATCTCACTTTCGACGCCCGGGGCCGGAACAGCGGCTCACGCCCGCTAGTTGGAGAAACCTATTTGCGGATATCAGCGAGAAAATTAATGTTCACAAATTGTGTTTGTTTAACGAGTTAATATTATGTTCTTTTTAGCCTAAACTTAAAATTAATAATGTGAAGAGATAAAAACAACTAATTTCTTTTTGAAGTTCAAGTATTAACGGGATGCAATGTGTGAAGGTATCAGGCAAAAAATTTGATTAGTGTGGTTCAAATCCATCTTGCCAGTTGTTCTATCAACCGGATTGTCTCTTTTTTAACTCCAAGAAATTTGAATCTTAAGTTATCCTAGCTCTCTAATGTTGACATTATTCTCGATAAAATTCTAGTCCGAACAGGGCCTTGAGGACTTTTAATTCAAAATTAGCCAGTTTGTATGACTCAGCCTTCAAATTCGCAGAAAAAAAGTTTGCCAAAACTTTTGTAATGCCACACTCCATTCACCATAAGCGGCACAGAGGCCACCTTAACCAAACGGAAAATTCCTACTCCTCTTGCAGGTTATAATTTGAATTAAACCTTAAATCTCTTACATAACCTGTATTAATTTAGTATACAAAAACTTTTGTAGGTAAGCTTTTTCGATAAGTGCTATATTGATATTACTAGATACGTAAACAACGGTCCAATATACCGGTGTTATTGTACTGTTGGTTCATCGGAAAAATCTATCTTCCTCCTTAGTCTGCCTGTAAATTTCAAATTTTACCCAAATTTTTGAAAAAAAGCTAGCTGCTGACAAAACAGGTTGATTTGAAGTGCATTTTTTATGACATTAATACAAACTGCAGAAAATTTAGGACAGGGATACCCTTAATCCGAAAAACTTTATTCTCAAGTTATGTCCATTGTTCATCCCAAATAATCAGGAAAACATTGCCAAACATATTTCGTGATCCTATATTTGGGAGTAATTTGTTTTCATAAAAGATAATTACAGTCAAAATCGAGAACAAAACCAAAAAAACTAATTTCGAACTCGAAGATTATTGGTTTTTTTTTCCAATTTAACTGTACAAACCCGAAGCGGTTGATAAGCGCCAGAAAATGTCATTCCTCTGTTGCGACTTCCAAAACCGGTCAATCTACGAGTCGAATTATTGAACGTTTACAATGTTAGTGCTCAAGAAGTCGTGGCTTTCCAATTCGCATATTCATTAAGAATTGAGTCCAAAGGTTCTCATTATACCTTTACTCGTGACAAAAATTTGAATGACTATTGTTTTAATTTTTGATTAGGGCACATTTATGTAAGTATTAAATATAACTTTCTCTTGAGAATTAAGTATTAAATGTTTTTTTGTAGAAAAAAAATAAAATCATTTCGAAAATTAAAATTATGAGATTAACTAAATTATTAGTAGTCATAATAAGTAGTAATAGTTATTAATTAAATATAACATTAAGCTCCAGGGTTAAAATGCCACAGGAAATTCTGTACAAAATATGTTTTTCGGTTTATTTCAATTACCGGTAAATTATCCTTGATGTTCTAATAATGAGATAGCTATAGAGTTATTTTATTCAACTCATTTTGAACAAAATTCACTTAGGTAATTATTTTTTGATATAAGCCGACAGTTTTTTTCCACTGCGCCATTGAAGGAACGGAACGAGATATTCACAAACGAGATTTTTGCACCCTCTAACAGCCAAGGATAAATAATATTATTTTTTTCTCCGACGGACTCGTCCGAGCTGATACCCGGAAATATAGCCGGTAAATACATTTTAAACGTCTGGTTGATAAGAAAAACCGCACATTTTTTCGAAGCCAATATATATCAGGACTATAGTGAACTTTGTCTCAGAAATTTTTTCCAGATTTATTTTTGTTTATTATTTAAAATACGCCTCTAAAGTGTTTTCCTAGAGAAAAACTTGTAATTTGGACCCCTTTATAGGTGTCATATGTCAAATTTGTTATCTTTCGAGCATTTATTTTTGAAAAAGCTAACCAGGTAATGATAGTTTCAGTGGTCCGCAGGTCTTCTGACATAAAAAAATTGTTAACAAATCATTATTTGATCTCTTGAGTAGTTTACTTTAGAAAATATTCGAAAAAAATCCAAAAATTCGAAATTTTTTTGGATTATTTGGTCGGTAGTACACTTTTTATATCACCCCAAAAGATTGGGAGATTTGCAAAAGCCCCAAAGGCACCCATAAACAGCCGAACGCAGTACCCTCTTTAAGTTGGTGGCGGTGTTGGATGTTGTAATTTCTGAGCAATTGACCGAAAAGTCTCTTTACTGGTAATATTAATACAATAAGCAAAAAATATGAAAAACCAACAACTTCTCTTTGAGCTGAAATGAATCTTTATCCGTTAGCTTGCAAATATCATTCCGTGTTGCATAGTTCTCAAAGAATATTATCTTGATGCCTGCAGCCGTCCGAAAAACATATATGGGACAGGCGATCGCGGCATTTTTTCAGAAATTCTCGGAGGTATTATGAGCTTAGAACCCTTCGTCGTCCGTGCAACACAAAAATTATGGGCAATTTGGGCCGCATGGGGATTAAGTATAAAAAGGTGTCAATGGCAATTGTCTTCGCTAAAGCACTTAGGACTATAAATACTAGACTCCGATGCCGGTGCTTTTTTTGGAGGCGTGAATCGTAAACAATAACATTCCTATGATGGATGAAAAATAACAATAGACGCAAACAGAAGTCAGCGTCGCGAAAATTAAAAATTTTCCGAGAAATTTTTTTTTGACATATAACGCTCGGGGATATGGAGGTAAATCGTTTTTACGCGTTTGCGCAGTATTTTTGCTTAGGAAATTGCAAGGAGATCCATTTCTTGGCGCAACAATGAACCGTCAATATGCTTTCATTGAGGTTATCCAATCAGCAACAGGGATTGAAAAAACCCCACTCGAGTCAAGATCTAGTTATTTCGCGGAGGCTGATTTTTTTGCGCTATTGTTATTATTTATCCATCATAGGAATTTTATTGTTACGATTCACCTCTTCAAAAAAAGCACCGTAGTCGATGATTACCGGTTCACCGGTAATTCGCAAAAATAACGGTTTTCAGGTATTTTGAGCAATTTCGATGACATCTGATTTCGGCCGGTCACGTGAATCAACCTAGGAAGCCAAAAATAATTTTCTACGCGATTTTTTTTCCAGGTTACACGTGCAGAAACTATTTTCGTCGCTATTCTGTCTAGTTCTCCAGTCGAAATCGATGGTGGAACACAAAAAAAAATTCGGACCTACTAACCATACTACTTAACATGTTCAAATAGAGAACGTAAATTTAGGGAACTAAATAAGCGACCAAAAAGACGCGCTGTATTCCATAAACTATTTTTCTCGAACCAATCTAACGACTAGCCCATCAAGCCATTTTATGCCGTTCGTAATAATCTTTTAATCAGTTACAAAATGAAGAAAACAACAAAAACACAGTATCTACCACTACTGATATACTGGCGCAGTATTATTATGTGTCATTGCGTAAGATCAACGGGTTAAAGAATTTGGTTCAATTTGAGCAGCACTAATTTAGCTCGACCTATTCGGGGACGGATTTATCTATCTTTATTTACAATTATATACAGTTCAGCTTAAGGGGCGTAACCCTCATGAATTGAGGCTCGAACCAACATTTCAGGAATTTTTCGATTCTAACACGTTTTACTAAGGCTTCCCGAAGCAGTTACTAAAAATCTACTCCTCCATTCATTTCTTAAGTTTTTTCTGATATGCTTTGGCCATTACGGAACTTATTTTAGGTTGAAAATTTTTTTTTCTCTGGGTTAACTTTTTGAATTTAACTCCTAGTGAAGTCAAAAACCAGGATCGACGAACTGAAATAAATTTGCGCTGAGGCCAGAGCGAACTGAGAAGCGATTTTTTTTTGGATAATTTGCATGGGCCAGAGCGAACTGGGCAACTTATTTTTATGAAAATTTGAATGGGCCAGAGCGGAACTGAGCGACATCGTTTATTTTATGAAATTTTGCATGGTGCCCAGGGCGGGGCTGTAGAACTTTCTTCGCTCCGGGCGAGGTTTGTTAGCGTGAAATTGAGAGAAACCCTGGGGCGTAAGTCTGGGTCAAAACGGCGCAGGGCGAAGCGGCATCGGGGCGCTGGGCGAAATCTGGGCGATTTTTATGGTCACATTAGAGCAAGTTTTCGCCCAGGCGCTTTCGGATCACATAGCAGCGATTGTTTCGCCATGGCGCTGAGCCACATTTAGGGCGATTTTTGACCAGGACGCTGGGCCACATTAGGCGTTGTTTTCGCCCTATTTTCAAATTCTGTGCCGTACTCCTCGGCTGACCTTCATTTTTTTGAAATTTTGCTGGGCCAGGGCGGGGCGAGTTAGAACTTTCTTCGCCCGGGGACTTTTGGTAACTGTATAAATTGAAAAACACCTGGGCGAAAGTCTGAGTCAAAAACGGCGCAGGCGAGCGACATCGAAGGCGTCTGGGCGAAAACTCGGCCGGCGAATTTTTTTTTTCTGGTGTTACATTAGAGCGATTTTTCGTCCAGGGCGGATGGGCCACATTAGGGCGATTGACCAGGATGCTGGGCCACATTTAGGCGTTTTTTCGCCCAGGGCGCTTGGTCAAATAGGGCGATGTTTCGACCAGGCGCTGGGACACATAAGGGCATTTTATCCATCAAAAATGTATACTCTCTGATACAACTGTCCTTAGGGTGGACAGTGCAGAAAATTTTTGAAATGGGTTCTGCTTCAGGACAGAAAGATACCTGTCGCTAGAACAGACTGAATAGGACAGAGAATTTAAAAATTTGCCTGCTTCAGGACGGACCAGGAATTTTCAGTCTTGTGCTTCCTTACTCTCTCTCGACTGAATAGGTTAAACTGAGCAAGAATATAAGGGAAGGACATAAATATAAAAATTATGGCTCCTTCTATAATATCTTTTCGCCCGGATCATATATTTTTCGCCCGTGCATAATTTTTGCGCTGAGAGTGCATATTTCGCCTGCTCTCGGGCAGAATTTTTGCCTGCGCCAGAAATTATCGTCCTCACAAAATTAGATGATTCACATACTTTTTCGCCCGGTCATATAATTTTGCTCCTTAACCAATTCCATCCTTGGGCCATTAATTTTCACCCTCACAAATACTTTTCCGCCCGTGGCATATTTTTTTTTCCGGGTCATTCTTTTTCGCCCTGGCCATAATTTTTTCGCCCGGACGAAAATTGTCGCCTGGGCCACTTTTATCTCTGCTGGGCGACAATATCAAGTTTGTAAATGTCTGGGCGACCAGGGTGTCACTATTTGCTGCCACGGGATTTTGCTGGGCCAGGGCGGGGCGGGTTCAGGTCGCCGGCCCAGGCCCCGCCCAGACGCCCTAGAGCGGAAAATTGGCCCAGCTTTTTGCCGATCCCTGGTCAAAACTTGTTCAATTTGGGACGCTCACTAAAAACCTACTCGTCCTCAAAGTTTTTTCAGTGTAAAATTGTAAAATTGACGAGATTTATATTAACAACAAGCCTTTAAAATCTCTGGAGCAAACTTTTTGAATATAACTATTCTGAGGATCTCTGGAACAGAGTTCTCAATTTCCCCTTTTCGATGAATATTTTCAATTATTTTTGAACTAAAAATTAAAAAAGTTGAATTTTACTGGTTTTTTTGGCAGTATTGAGCTGTTAAATTGTCTTTATTTACCAGAAAATAGTTGAAAAAAATTCTTTAGATCGAACTTGGTACTTTTTAATTCCCAATCTTCTTTAATTTTCATTAAAGAAAAACTTTAAACTTTGAAAAAAATCATTAAGTAAAAACTCTCGGAATAGGAAAATTCTCTACAAAAAAGGGGCTGTCAAAAAAGTATCATAACTAGGAAAGCTGAGTATATCTGACGCCCACTCCCTTTAAAGTGCATCATTAATCCCCTTTGTCCCATTCAATTAAGTTTATGGCGGTTTTGACCCGTGTTCCCCAGCCAATTTCGTGCTATTTTAAATTACTTACCCCTAAAATGACTCCCTTTAAAAAGTACGGACCCGTTACTCACTCTTAAAGTCGCCTATTTTTTCTGAAAAGTTACGATGATCCTCAGGAATGCATATAATACATTATTGCCAGCTACGTTAATTCAGTTTTTCACGATACAAAATTTCTTGGACCACTTTAAACACCCTATTTACTACTGAGAGCACTTTTTTGTGAAAGGACTATTGAAATAGATAAATCAAGCAGCTTTACAACTTAATTGATGGAGTATTTTATTTTAATCAAAAGTTTTAAAATATCATGGGAATCAAAAGATTTTCATGTTAAGCAGTGGGAAGTGGATCTGAGAAGGACTGTTGCATATCATGAATCAAAAGATTTCATTGTTAAGCAAGTGCCGGTGTATCTGAGAAGATTGTTCGGCTAAAAATCAATTTTAAGCATTTGGATTTTTTTGTTTCTACCAATTCTTTTCTTCAATCTTCAGAATATTGATGCTCTTGGCTGATTTGATCGATTCAGCCACTTTCAAATTTCTTCGATCAAAGTTCCTTTCCTCAGTTGATTCGAAGAGGACCAAGTTTTTCCTAAACCATCTCAAGATTATTTTATATTTCATATATACACCCTTTTACCGTTAAAATCTTTTTTAATTCTTGAAAACTGTTCTCTTCAGTTTGCGAATCAGGGAATGGAAGATTGCAAAATTTTCTCGGCTTTGCGTCTTTTTCTTGGTTTTGATATAAATAAAATTATTTTTTGAAAATTTTTGGCAGTTTCTATACAATAATAAAAATTTTAGTCTAAAATATATAAATTTTGTGGGGGCTATTTGAGATAATCGGGAACAATACTTCCTCGTCATATTTATTCCTAGAATTTAAGCATATAGATATATATGATATAAGAGGATATATAGAAGCATAATACCTTGTGTATTATTCTCAATTGTTTTCGAGATTCTCTTATTTTACTCCCATCTAAAAAAAGCGACAAATCTCAAATATGAGAAGAACGCGACAGTATTATCTCAAAATAACTGATACCTTGGCTCGGTTCGAAAAAAAACTTCAAGTGGAGGCACAAAACCTCATTGAGGTTCAACTTTTGCGCGCTTATAGTGGTGATAAACCAGACATGGATTATCTCATTTAAATTTTTATATTTAGCAGAAGGCCAAAAATTTTCAGAATATTTATCGAGATGCCGAAATAATACTTTTCGAGGGACGTAAAATAAGCAACGAAAATAACTTTTTAGCCTGTTTTCTTAAAGTCTTGGATTTATCCATTTTTCTCTATTTTCATATGTGAGATCACTCGCGAAAAAAAAAGAGTTCTAGCAACTAAACAATTATTAAAACACCCCCCCCCCAAGACTTTCCGTCTAAAAAATTTCTGCAGTTTGACAAGTAAAAGACATGAGCCGAATCAAAGGATTTTTCTGGAGAAATTGGCCGAAAAAGTAAGATTCATTTGAAGCAGATCATCCGAAAAATAATTCAAAGTGTTAGATTTTTTGAAAACTTCTTTGGAGGTTCAAACTTTATCAAACGATCCATTTTATTTTTAGAGAGCGTAATTTCTCCCCTTTGAGAGTTTCAAAGTCATAAATCCTCATCTCCCAAATTAAGGGTAAAGAATGCATAATATGATTTTTGACCCAATTGTTGCAGCTGCGCATCATTTTGAGTCATTTTATTTTATTAAATATATTATGAAAAACCTAAAGATCTGTCGGTAGTTTTTACAAAAATGGGATTATGATCCCCTCGGCTACAAACTAAAATTGCCGGAAAATATTTGGAAGAATCACATACGATTTAATTGTCTCAGAAACTACCCGGGACAGACAATGCGAAACTACAAAAAAGCCAACCTCCTCAATCACTATAATTCGTATAAGGGATACGGTATATCTTTCTCCAAAGCAAAGTGACTTCTACAGACTAGTAGTCATCATAATGTATTTGTATTTTTTTTCTGAAACCAGTTCCTTTCATTCCACCAATGGTCGAAGGGTCTGTCATTTTGGAATGCAATAACTTCAACCTTATCTAGAATTTATATTATTCTTCAGTCCCAATTTCTACACTTTTCAATATCTATTTTTGATGCTTTGCTCCCGATCGGTTTCTGGGTGTCGATTGCAACCCTTCACTTCTGCATTCGCCATTTCTTTTAATATTCAAAGTTATTATGTGTTACTAAATTTTTTGAAATAAATAATACGCCAGGTTATTATGAAAAAATGGGTTTAACCTCACCACTCTGATNAACATATTTCTTGGTTTAATCGTACCTTATTTCTATTTAACTCTGAGCTGACTCGTGTTAACTTCTTTAAGCTTGACTCTCACAACCCCTTAAATCTTTTAGCTGAAATTGATCTATTCGCAATGATTTTTCACCAGTAAAACACCGCAAACACCCGGAAAGTTACAATTTAAAATTGAAGGTGTTGAATCGTTTGTAAGATTGATAGGGACAGTTGAATTTAAATTAATAATTCTTTCTTCAGGTTCTTGAAAATAAAGATGAAAATAATAATAACTGAGATTTGACTCATGAAAGTTTTTTTTGGAACTTAGTAAAATCTATTGAGAATTTAAATTAGTGCGTCTCATTTTTCGGGAAATTCAAAGAAAGGTTTGGAGAAGTCTGAACCACTTTATAAAAGCTAGATATTAACAAACAAGAAAATTGGTGTTCATTAGATTTCGAAACGACCTAAAGACTCTCAGCTCACGAAAAAGAGACACTTTATTGAATTAGAAAATGGGAACCATAATAATTTGATATGAAACAAATTATATACAGTATGTACCAGTATGTAACAGTATGTACTGTAAGTAAGATTTTTGCTCCTATTTTTCCAATTTGGATAGCTTGCAATCCGTCAATGAGAACGATCAATTTTGGCAAATACTTTCGGCTTTTCCAGATTGAACCAATCAAAACAGTGGAAATCAGATTTGTCCATATTGAAAAAATAGGAGCAAAAATCTCACATACTGTAGATCCTCACAAAATATTTTCAATCGCATTTATTTCTCATGAAAATATATCAAGTCTCTATTTTGGTCAAATATGGTTTTTTGGACTTTATCGCGTAATTACTACGCGATTTAATTTTTAGGTTGTGTCTGACATTACCTGTTGGGCATATTTGATAATCGTGAATTTCTTGAGATCGTTGATGAATGCAATCAGAATCAAACGTACAGTAAGGATCACTAAAATTTTAATTAATGTTAGAAAATTTGCATTATTAGCAGATTACTTTTGAAAATTTATTTTTTAGTTCAATTCAGCCAAATTGATTTCAAACTTATTCCACGGTACAAAAAAATTACTGTGCTATTCCGCTTTGTCCACTACCTCGAATTTAGCAAAAAATCGAAAATAAAATTTCGCCACATTATTATGGGTACTAATTTTTTATACTACAATTATTTTCTCAATACAATTTTAACGCCCCGTTTTGTCCTCTTAGAAGGACGTACTTTTCGAAAATGGCCAAATTCTTGTCGTTTTGCCGTCTTAAAGGTTTTCCTTTTAGACGAATACCACAGTAGTAAAATTACTTGATCAGTAATAAGATTTTCTTAATTTTTCTAATTAACAAATAATATTAATTTTTTATTTCTACAGACTTTAATTCTGTAGACTTATCCTTTCCGTTGAAAAAAAACTGTTTATTTAGTTTTTAAATGTGACTGACTGAAATCGTTCTCAAAATGTTTCTCATTAGAGCTTTTGTTCTTGAAAATGGAACTTTTGAAAGTTTAACTAAGACTCATTCAAGTTAATTAAATTTTAAGAACCGATAATGAAAAGTAATTATTCTCACTTACTGCAAATCCAATCACTTTAATTTTTTTTATAATATATAAGCTTGCACATGGCCTTAATTCGGCCAAGCCGATTTTAATAAGTAACTTATTTTCAAAAATTGAAAACATTTTTGAACCAACTCAGCTTGAAGAAATCGACAGCTTTTTGAGAGTTTATATTTTTTTCATGTCCGGTCTTGAAGATAGCGAACTGGATCTCCAAGACCAGGGTTGTAAAAAGTTAAGGGGATAGCCGGGGAAGGAATCCATCCCCGGGAAAGAGATAGAAAATCTAGTCTAGTCCATTGTGATTTTTTGGCCGAATTGGTTCAAATTTCAAAATCGTTTCAAGTGAAACTCTACCCCTCTACTGAAATCCAGCTCAGTAAAATTCAACCATTACTAACTTTTTACATTCTTCTTCACATGAGAAATTACAATATGCTGCTGGTACAGTTATAATACAATTTTCAAAAGCAATAAATAAATTTGGCGTCGAGCTGTCTTCATCCTGCACCAATTTGATTTCCTTTACTACTGGGTTATCTCCGCAAACTTCGATTTGATCAAAAATATCGCGGACTTCTAGAACTCTGTAAACTTCGTCGGAAAACTTTGAAATTTTTATTAATCGACCCTTATCGGTACCGATGAAAATGACCTCTTCGTCGATTTCAAACGTTGATATTGAGCCAAAAGTTTCAAATTCTCCTAACCAAATTGGTTCGGTGGAAATAGTTTTTTCAAGCAAGGAATATTTTGATATGAATTGAGCAGAAAATTCATCTATATTTTCAGCACATTCTGCAGGATGCGATGTATTGGTTCCAGCCAAATTTTTTGGAGGCCAGAGATGAACTTTGAGTTTTTCATCCAAGAATGGAGAAATTTTCATTTGATTTTTGATGCTGTCAAAGTCGTAAAAACATAAAACAGATTTTCTGAAATAAACCGAGGAAGTTGTAAACGAGGCGAAAATTCCACTTTTTGTCTCTCGAATAGCATTAAGATTCGAAAAGGAAAAATCCCCAATTTTACAAGATAATCGAGCTTGGAGAAAAGATGAAAATTCTTCGGATTTTGAGCGACATATTGATGCAACATAAGGAACATTTGAAATGTCGCTTGGGGAGGCATCCAAATAAAACACTAATAAACGGTCAGACAACGGAATAAGCGAAATAAATTCAGGGTCTTTTATTGGATAGAAATTAATAAATAGTTTTTTTCGTAAAATTATTTTTTTTCAATTTAAGGTAATAAATTTATAAAATATGATGCCATAATGAACCAAAATCTTAAGCATTTTTTAGTGATCAAAAATTGGTGATTTTTTCTAGAAAAAGTCAAGTCAATTTTTGGTGTCAAATTTCAAAATATTTGATCAAATATGCTATTTTTATCAAAAATTATAATTTCAAGAAAAAAACCTGGATAACCTAATTTAAGAATATTGACAAAAATAAATTTCTAGAATGAAATTTGACACAAATAAACTACTGTAGCTTTTTAGTCGAATTAAATTCATACTGCAAGCCTTTTGTCAAATAATATCATTTTCGGCAAAAAATGTTAAACTGAATGGTGTGAAAGAGGTACAGCAAAATCCATGAGCATTCTCACCGAAACGTTGACAATTCAAAATTTTTCGCGCAATGGTAACGAACAGTTTGAATCGCCAAAGTGCGGTTTGAATGCACGATAGCAGGACTTTTTGACCGAGACCATCCTACTAGGTCGTCCATTTAAACGCACCATGCTGTACCGAAAATGAAATTTTAATTAAAGTTGCAATTTATACTACAGAAAGTACATCCGAATTTCGAATTACAAATCTTCATTTTCAAACTACAGTGAAATTCGTGTAAAAGGACAGAAAATTTTTTGTCGTTTTGTCCACCTGAAAACGTGTCATTTTGTTCATTTGAAAAAAAAATCACTAAAAATGCTCGAAAAAATCGAAAAATAGCGCTAGAGAGCTAAAAATATTCTTGTCGTTTTGTCCTCTTAAAAGGAGTCTTTTTAGACGAATACGACAGTACAATGAAATTTTACACCAAGAATCGAGTTTGTCAAAATTTTCAGTAACGTATTTTCGAATTGATCGAAGACCAAAAAACGTTTTTCGATGTTCTATGCAATTTTACAATTTCAAAAAAATAAAACTCTCCATCGCCTGAAATTTTTATTGGAAAAATAAGAAAATAAAGATAAATTAATCGAAATTAAATGCATTTTATATCCAAAAATCTATAAGCCATTTTTTTACATCGGAAATAACAGATATTTCAGGAGTGTGTGAAGCAGTTTGTTTTCCAATTGCACTGAAAACAGTGTAGTCGTTATCCTGACACGATGACAAGCGAAGAACACTTTAAACAAGTTTCAGAAAAGCTTTTACTTTGTGACAATTAACAAAAAACATTCTAAGGGGGCACCTGAATTAAGTTTATTTCGTTCAAATATTTTCAAGGCTGGACTTCAAAAAAACTTACCGACTTAGGCCGAGTTAAAGATCTATACAAGTGCGTCAGATACATCTGTGAAGTTACAAAGTGAAAATTTTAAAGAAAATAAATTCAGAATTTTGTTTCCCTGAAGTAATTTTTATTCCGAAATAAACGAAAAATTTTCACTTCTAAATTAGTTCTAAATTATGCTATAAAGAGGGTTCCAATGGTCAGGCCTCAATTGTCCGAAAAACCCACGCTTTTTTTTTAATTTTTGTCAAAAATTTTTTGTTTAAAAGATTTGTTTAAAATTATTTTTGCCTCCAATCGGTTCAAAATGTACATTTGTCCGAAATTGAGAATCAACTAGTACATGTATTTCGTTAAAGTCTGTGTCGAAATAAATCGAACGCATGCGCATTTTGGATCGACCAACCGATCAAGAGAGTTTGCGTAGGTAATATTTTTAATCCTACGCATTTTGATTGTTTTTACGAAAAGAGTTATTTTAAGCCTCCCACTGTAGATAGTATTGAGGTCCAAATGGTATTTCGCACAAACTTTTTCGATCAATTTTTTTGAGAAACATTGGGCTCTGATTGTTTTCCCTCTAAAAAAAGCGACTTTCAAATAAAAATGAAGATTCTAGGCGAATTTTCAACCAAAATTTTCCCCTATATGTAGTTATAAGTGAAAAATTTTATTTTGTCTGACAGATCTCGCTTACGTTGTGATAAAATTTCATGAATTTCATGTCATTTAAAGTGGTCAGAATAAAGCTTTGTTTTATGCGGATGTGATAAAATTCTTGTATAATGTGATTAATTTTCAATTTAAACAATGTTAATAACTTGGCGAATATCTATAAGGTCCAGCAATTAGCACCCATAATCTCCTTAAATTGTTTAATTCGATGCTTTAGAAAAGCAGCTTTTTATTCTACGGAGAATAAATTATTACTTCCGCAAATAAAAATAGAAAACCGCAGCAAAAGAATAATGTCCCGATAAGCGGCAAATGACTAACCTATCAAATGTTCAAAATTAACGGAAAATTTTTTGGGAAAAATTTTCAAACAAAAAAATAAAAAAATTTTAGTCAATATTCATGCCATGAGAAAAATTTGTTTAAAATTTTTTGAAACTTTTCCTAGAAGTAAGAGGTGAACTTGGGCAATTTTTGCCATTTGACGTTTGAAGTTGTGAACTATTTGACGATAACTCGGATAAGCCAATTGAGTATAATTTTGGATTGAAAGCATTTGTACCACAGAAAATAATTTGATCTTTTTCATCACATATGTTCAGGTGTTTTATAAAGTTTTTGCAATGGGAGATTTCATACGTTCCAGCTCGTTTACAATTCATCTCGCTTTATATACAGTTATTACAGTATTTCATCTTAATTTCTGATAAGGGTGTCACAAGTTTTTCAGCATTCGAATTCTACGATATTTATGAAAAAGTCTCAAATTTTTATTAGTTTTTAGTGCCTAAATTCATGTTTTAAACTCCAAAATCTGAATTGTACGTTCTAGCGCCTTAAAAGTTGAGTGCCCTAAACTTTTTATATTATCAAATGACGTTTTAAATAATTTGCAATTCTTGGTAACAAAGTCATGAAAAAATTAGATTAGAGATTATGAATCATAATCTCTAATCATAATGTATGATTGACCGAAATTTTAAAATGATCAAATCGTCATTTTCAACCTATATTCCGATCGTGATTGTAAAAGGGATCCCTGACCAGATTTCCCATCCCCATTTTCCCTATATTTTGCTTAAACCTACGCAAAAAGGGGATGGAAAACACAAGCAAAAGCCATCCTTTTTACAAGCCTGATTCCGATATAGTTTAAAACGATATGAAACAATTAACATTGTAATAAAAATACTGATTTTAATTGACCTTCAAAACATCAAAAGTGGGGCTAGAGAGCAAAACATATAAATTTAAAATAACTGAAATATTATTTTCACAAATATGTGATCTTGAAGAAATAGAAGATAAGTGAACAGGATTCCATAAATCATAAACTCCTTAGCCGATAAATATGGGCGAACAAAATAAGCGCACTAGACTAAGGTTAAGCCCCGGAGCAAAAATGCAAGTAGCTGTATTTGAGTTTTGGAGTTCAAAACACAAATTAAATTTTGTGGGTTTTCAAGTTATTATGGAAATGGAAATTTAAAATGTAAGTGCTTATGGTCACTTGGCATTTAAATAGCTATTTATTGCTTATTTCCGGTTTCAGAAGATAAGATAATTACATTTAGAAATGCGGTACAATTTTAAATATAGTTATACTGAATTGCCTGATAACGGAAAATTTCGACTCAATCCCTAGCCCAACTAAGCGTTATTGAAAATTTGTATAATATGGATCTCCACCCGTCTACGGTCGATTCTAATGATGCTGAATGCGTGGAGATGATTGGCTGATGAAAACTCGCCTTTGCTTTAGCATATATATGAGTTTCAGCTGATGAGCCGACTGCATCATTCCTGGTTTTATAATTAAATTTGCGTCCCTTTAGCGTGTCGATCAAAATTAGGGACAAATATAATACATATATAGATTTGGTACATATTATATGTACCAAATCTATATGCCCTATGCACACTTTTGTGAATATCCCGGCCCTACTACTTAAAACACACTACTTTTCTAAATCAAGGCCGGGATATTCACAAAAGTGTGAATAGGGGTTATTTGGGCGTATGTGCTTAAAAACTAAAGTAGTTAAATTCATCAAAATTGACTTTGATGACAATTTAAAAAATAACGTAAATTTTGGGTGTGTGCATTATTGGAAACCGGGTTTGTATTCATCAGAAAAAATACGTTTTCAGGTTATTGACACAAAACTTCTAAACTGAAAACTTAGAGCACGGCTTTGTTTTGGCAAATGCTACTGTTTTGAAATAGTCCCTTTTTTCTGCTTTTTATTTCATAATTATAGATAAGAAACTGATCAGTATTAAAATCCGGAAACACCTAATATATCTTTTTCGATAAACAAAATACGTCCGTCGGAATCTTTTTATATATACTTTTTTATATGATCGGAAATTTCAAGATTTATTTAAAAACATAGGATCAGTACCGGGATATTTATCACAAAAAACTTAACCCCTTGGCACTGTTTATTTATTTTCAGACTATTCAAAACATTTTTGGAGCCACCTAGTAGTGGTCACAATTTAAGAAGTAAAATTTTGGTTATTTTGAAGGTAAATGTATAGGCGAAAGACTGAAATATCAAATTAATAAGGATTGCGTGAATCTTTATGTCGTGATCGACGTGAGATTGTATATCCCTTTACGAGGAAAGTAGATATTTTCTAGTTTGGTCTACATTTTGTAGTACATTACGTTAAGTAATACTAATGTACTAGACCAAACTGAAAAATATCTACCTTCCTCGTAAAGGGATATGGTATCCAATAAGCATGATCTAACGATTGAGCTGGCTCGAGGATTTACTAAAATAGTCAATTTTTTAGATTAATTCTGCACAATTCACCTATTAGTAATAAGTTATTACCGACCGTTGATAACCTTATTAATTTTAATGCCGCTTTTACGCTCGGTTTTGACTTTAACTTACCAGTCTTTAGGAATTTCCGCCGGGAATTTTGAGAGGTGTTAAAACCTAGGTATTATGAAATTATCTTTTGGCCACTTCTTAATTAATTATGTTTCACGGAGATTTCGAAGAAAATAATAATTTTATTTTTCACACCTCATCAATTAAACCCCCTCTTATGTTTAATCTAGCTTTTTCAGATGCCCGTGATTCACATTTGGGGCTTTGGCAACTACAGTATCAATAATTGATATCAAATTTGCAACGCTTGAGTATTGTGCTAATCAATGTTTTAGGAATAACAAGTGAAAATATACGATTCATCAAAAATTCTCGTCGTTGATGTGTTTATATGCGAACCTTTATTGTGCAAAAAATATACCAAAACATTTTTGATGAAAAAATTAGGTAAATTTTGGGCTTGATTTTAGTCAATAAAAAAGTTGCAAATGTTATTTTCAGAAAAATTTTCAAAAAATTGTGGGATTCCGAAATTTTCGATTTCAGATTTTTGACAATATTTTTTCAAATCTCAGCTCAAAAAATATCGAAATATATATATCAAACCTAATTTGTAATAATGCTTTAAAAAAACACCGGCAGGGGCCGCTACGACGGCATGCCGCGGCAGTACGCATCTTCAAGGTCATTTTTCATATTTTCCTGCAGGATTGACCCCGGAACAAATTCTGGGTCTATAATTGTAATAAAACTTAAAAAAATACACATGTATATACATGTATATTCTCATTTGTTTAATTTTCTAATAATTTGTTTTAACTGCTTTCCTTGAAACTTCAGATTTGACGGATTTGACCACCGGATCATTCAAATCGTTATTTGACAAAATAATGATTTCTGACTGGCCACCAATAACGACCAAACTCTTTTCGTATGAATCAATGAAAATGGCAATTGAACCAAATATGAAATCGGGATTTGTATAGCTCTTTATATTCGATTCTGAATAATTCTTTAAATAATGATATTTTGCTATGTTTAAAATTTAAGATGGTAATGTTGATGGTCAGCTGTTCAGTTATTTTTTATAATTTGATTTTTTTCAGAAATGGAAATAATTAATTAATGATTGATAATCAATCATTGATTAATTTATTATTATTAAAAAAATTGGCCAATTAAAAAATATTAATTATTTAAAAAAAAACCTCTGACTAACGAGTGGTCTCACCCACTGTATAATAATTTGGGTAAATGAGATTTGTCAAAAAATGAAGATTTCAATTTACAATTATAAGGACATTTTTTTTTAAATCTTTTTTTGAAAAGTGGTCTTTTCATTTGAAAAATAAAAATTTCACGAAAGCATTTTTTTGCAACAAAAAATTTGAGTCAAAATATCTGAAATTAAAAACATATTTTGTTTCTGACAAAAAAAGTCAATTAATTTATTCAGCGAAAAAAGCAGATCAGAATAATTAATAATTGCATAATATTATATGATTTATTTACAAACAAACAATTTATAATTTACATTTATTCACCTAGCACTTTTTGTTAACCCTTTCCTCCAGAACCATTCAAGTGGCACAAAAAAATTTTAATACAAAACTGATCGATTAAAGCGTTTATCACAGACATAACTTTTTGTCGATTTCTATATTTTTTCTCTAAACGACGATTATTCAAAATGAGCTCACCAATTAGAAATTAGAGGAATCAATTTTTCAAAAAGGTTCGAGGTTATAATATCCCTTTTTAGAGAATTTTTTTTGAAGATCTTATTTTTTTGGCTGAAAATTATACAATTTTTTGGTAGATTCCAAAGTTAAATAAATGTAAACTGTTTGCATAACTTTATTTTATTAATTCGAAATAAATCAGCTTTATTGTTTAGAGTACAAGTTAATCAGTTTTGTATTAAATAAAATATCTAAAATTGTTATTTTTGATAAATAATTTGATTCAGAAAACCAATTTTAGATTTAAAAAAAATGATTTCTTGAATAAACTTAAATTAAAAATGATTTATTTTGAGTTCCAACTATTGTGGTGCTCAAGTTAGAAAGTAATCGTACTTATTTCAGGTGCATTTGAGTGGCCAAAAAAAGAATAAATTTGACATGTTTAAAAAATATATATATAAAGGTTTTACCACACACGGTTCTTCTCTTGATGAAAAACTTTTTGCAGGGACTTCAACTCGTACAGTCACCTTTGAAAAATATTTTTTTAAATTAAACTTAAATAATAACGAAAAACGGTTTCGCAACTAGTTGGCTCGAAGTGACTGTACGAGTTGAAGTGAGGCTCAATGATTTCTTCAATATTTATAGTTTTCATAATTAAGGGGATGGGCGTCGTAATTTTTTGAGCCCTTTATAGAATTAATTACTATTAAATTTTTAAGCTCAAAATTGTATTTTCTAATTCGTTGAATTTGAGTATAACTAACAAGAAGAATTTTCGAAAAATAATCGAAAAATATGCCACTTTAATATATTTTATAGATGCCCAAATATTTTTTAAACGCTTTTTTTCGAAAAAATTATGAAAATTGTCCTCATTTATTTTTCAAAATTATAAAAATTAATTTTCGGTTATCATTGGCTTAAAAAAAGAAAATGCTTACAATAACTTGTTATAGATGTCCACGTTTTTATCATAAGTTATGATTCATAACCGATTCATAAATTTTGTAACCAAAAGTAAACTTATAAAAAAAAACATGGACTCAAAAAATCGTATTATGACCTTTTTTGTTTCTTTTGCTGAAACCTACGCAAATAAGGTTTCGGAAATCAATTAATTTTTATAGCCAGATTGAAAATATAAAACTCAGAATGATGAAAAGTTCAAATACTATTGACAATAGTTCAAAGTAAGTATTTTTATTAACAACTATTTGTTCGTGAATTTCTGATGAATAATGAATAAAAAACTGGAGTGACCTAAAAGGAATTCACTCCATTTATTCAGTCATGAATAATTCTAGCATTTATGAATATATGTATTTTTGAAAGACATTTTAACAAACCTCATCGATTATTAACGAGAAATTCTGATTTTATACAAGTGAAAAATTAATTTTCTTTCAAAGTCACTAGCCTGACAATTTGATTACATTTCAGGTATTAATAAAATGAAGTCAAAAAACGGCCAGAATTGCCTTCTTGAACTTGTGTGTTCAACGTCGTCTACAGGTTAATTGCGAAATACACGTTTTTTAGAAGTCAATGAAAATACCATCAAATGTGAATTTGGTCCTTTAACCTTGCTGATGGCAAAAATAAATCATCGGGCGAGAAAATCTGAACCGACAGGATAATTTGAAAAGTTAAAATATAATTTTAGTGTTATTTTTTTATATGACTATACTAATTAGGGGGACCTCACGTTCTGATCACTATTTGCCGCCTACACATAGATAATTTGATAGTATCTACCATAATAGCACCACGTTAGGGTTATCATACGCAAGATGATGATTCATCATTGATGAATCCTTGATCAGGGTAGTGATAAAACAAAATTCGATACAATTTTAAATTAATTTAAGGATTAATATAATGTGGCGGACCGCTGGCGGTATCATGGATTTTTGGAATTTGTGAAATTTCGTTAAATTTCAATGATTGAAGCCCAAATAAAATCAAATTCTAAGAAAAAAAATTGAAATTTTATTTTTCAATTTAAAAGTATATATGATAAAGATATCACCGCCTAATTTTAATGCTTGACCGAATAACCGAAAGCATTAACAAAGGTTTAAAAAAAAATATAGTTTCAAAAATCGCTGAAAAATGCAGCATTATAAACTGGAATAATTTTAACGTAGTAATTAATTTATTTGATATTTCGGAGTTATGTTATAAGAGGTGTATAACTTTCTGACAATGGCGACACAAAACAGACTTATAGAAAAATTTGAATTTATTAAATATATCTCAAACAAAAAATAATCTGCTAAAAACGGGCGGAGTCGGCCCCATGACCTTGTCTGTTAAACGACGTTTACTGGTGAATTGAAAATGCGAGGTCTGTTATAACAAGTAGACGTTACCACCTAGGGTGAATGGACAAAGAGTACAATTAACAGATATTATTCAAATTTATAAATCATCTACTTTAAAAAATCTCTGAAAGTGACAGTGTAATCACCCGCAGATATTTTTATTCGAAATAACTTTTAAATCTCACGAGCCCATTCATCAAAGTGATACTGTGAGACTTATTTTTTGAACTTTAAAGTTTAGACAGTTTACTATTTTGAAAATTAACTGAAAAATATTAAAAACTAAATTTTCAAAAATTAATTTTTGAGATAAAAATAAATACAGGCGAGGCCGGGTCTCCGAGGCCTAAATGGTTTGAGATTGCAAACTAATCCAAATAAACGAATTAACGTTTTAATTTTCTTCTGCATACTTATTTTTGTAATTGATCAAGTTGGAAATGGTCCGGAAATTTTGAGAAAAAAACTTTTGAACTATTTTGAACTTTCATTTTGAAGGAGGTCGTTGCGAACATGAAAATAAAAAAGAAACGTTATTTCCAAATTCATATAGTTTTACAAGTAGTTTCAAAAAGTACAAGTAGTTTCAAATCAATACTTAATAAATATAACTGATGGGAGCTAGTTAATCTACGTCTGGCCAAAAACAGACAATGCTCATTACCATTTTTAAAATAATCATTGCCAATTTACTCAGAACAAAATGTCCACAAAAAAAACTTAATATTTTTAATAATTTTCTAAAATGTTTTTTGTTTGGAAAATTTTAGTTTGATTTTAGTCAGAAGCCCATAACTTCAGGCCTTACCTCTTAAAAATTATCGAAAAAAAAATAATTGCCACCATGAGATTCCTTGGGTCAACTTCAGTCAGCTTGACAAATATTGTCCAGCGTTTTGTAAGTTCCCCTAAGTTATGACTCATAACCCACATTAATTTATCATAAATTAATTCTTTAAAGGGCTAAAAAAAAACGACACCTACCCCCTTAAGACAAAGAAGCCAACAAATATTTTTACATTGAAGAAATGTTTTATAACTTAATTGAGGGAATCCTGTAATGTGGTTTTGCAAACATAATCAAAATGTCATGGATGACCCAAACCAGTGCATCAAATAGAATTGAGGTTAGGATTTTATCCAGGGACCGGATTTTAATGAATGCCAAATTTTTGAGTAGGTGTCAAAACAAAAAAATCGATTCGACAAAGTTAAAATTTTCGAAATTCCGATTTAGGGTTCACCTATAAACCCTGTGTTACAAGAGCCGTGTTTAACTTAAACTTGACTTTTTCTTGATAATTGAAACAAAGAATTGTCTTAAAATTTAAAACTGAAATAATCAGTCACGGGTCAAAACACCCTAGGTTTCGGTATTGAAAAAATCAACGATTTCAACCATCTGGAAAGCTTATAAACTAATTTACTTTGGAAATGAATCTTAAAATATGCATAAAAGATCACAAACAGAATAAATTATAACTTTTGTATCAGAAAATTAAAATAATTCCAAAATAAAGCAAAAACAAAGAAAATTATTTGAACGGATTTTTGTGGTGTACTTCAGTTTTCAAAATGCAATCCAAAAATACCATCGTCACTTTATCGTCATCGTGATGAAAAAATATAAATTATCAACTTTACAACTAGTTATTTCCATGATTTTCTGTGGAGTTTAACGACAAAAAATTTCGATAGCCAAAAGTAGTTAAAGCATTGATTCCAGTCCCAAAATAATAATCATTAATCATTAGTTTAGATTTTTAGTCAAATATCGTAAAATCTATAAAAAGACCCTTTTAACAAAATTAGGTCAATTAAACTTAGCCTAGACGTCGGATTTTTACAGCCACGTGATATGAACGCGAATAAAATTAGCATGCGACACGGAACAACGGCTAATTTGGCTGATCGATCAAAAATAATATTTTCAAAATATTATTATCTCCAGTGCAGCTAAAATATAGTGCCGATAGATCTCTATTAATTTTTTGTGGCAACTATATTAGAGCTGAACTTAAGAAAAATTCGGAAATTATATGCGAATGAAAAACTTAATTTTGTAATAAAAAATTCAATAATCATTTGTATTAAACAATTTTATAATAGTTTAATAAATTTAATACATTACGAATCTCGGAAATCGTTTTTCTGTGGGGGAGTTTACGATTCGTTTGGCTTCAAAATGTCGGTTATTGGCTGAATTGCCTACGCTTTTTGAGCAAAAATATCGGTCTCCAGGATGAGAGTTTAAATATAATTATTTTAACATTCTTCAAATTTTTAAACACTTTTATTTCATTTTAATTTGTTTTCCCTTTATAAATGTATATTAAAATAATTTAACACTTTCTCTAAATTTGAATAATTTCTCTAGATTTCCCAAGTTTCGAAGACTCAGCTTTTTATTCTGTACAGTTTACATGGAATAAAATATCCGAAACGTCGTAAATTACTATTTTATAATTAAAATAATTCTTAAAAAAATAATTACAATGACAAAATAAATTTAAAATTTAGCTAGATTTATCGAATTTTTACCTATGGTTTCTTGAATTTCTTGACCCTGCCTGGTCATTTTTGACCATTTTGAGTCTTGACATTTAACTCCAAGGGCTATAAGAATAAAATTTCTCTTCATTATTTTTTTTCTCTATTTCTTCGTCATGATGATCGATTTCTGATGTTTCTGAGTTCTGCTTTGGTGTCGAAAACAGTCTCTTTTTCGCTCTAGTTTATCATTTAAAATTGATATCAATTTGATACGGGTCTCGAGTGCTTTATTTTGCGCTTTCCAAATAAAAGAAAAAAAATCTAAAATTTAAATGGAGTTAATTCACGCTAAAAATGAGTCACCCTCCTAAACAAACATAGTACTCGTCAAAAAATATTTTTCTTATTGAATTTTTTGTGTGAATTAAATTTATTTAGTAAGAATCGGCGATGGGGCCGCTGGGAAAGACAGTTTTCAGACTCGTGTTTTAAGAGCCAACCCACACAATAGATATAACACTTCTCCTACCTTTTAGTGAATAAACAATTTACTGTAATTAAATGATCACCCTCACAAATACCGAGAAATTATCAATCTTGAAAATAATTTGATTATTAAGCGGCTTTAATCGAGTTTTAGGCTAAAACATTTAGCCCAATAATTTTTTCTAACCTATTGCCGCACAAGGTCACATAATGCGTTGGCGAATATGATAATCGAGGTGCGACTCGACTTGACCCGAAAAGTCAAGAATCTAGAAAAACAAGAATTGTACAAATTAAAATTAATTGTTCTCTACAGTACTGTGTAGTATGTACAGTCATCATTTAGCGTAGTCTTTTTTAATTGAGAGTATTTATTGTTTTTTCTTCAAATCCAAGTTTTAACTAAAACTTACACGAAAAATAATTCGTGATAAATCAGCACCAATTTGTTACATTCAAAATTTTCATTTTAATACGAATTTCACAGTTTATGTCCGATTCAATCAGAGATGATTTTGATAATATTATTTTGGTTTTTTTTGATAATAAAATTCGGTAAAGATCTCATTTAAAATTTTTAATAAATGTGAAATTATATTATATATCAACCAAAGCATATTTATGTACACAAGAGGCACTAAAAAGTGAAAATAAGTTTGATAATACTGTCATCTAACAGGCAACTACACCGAATCTTTATTGTCTGACTTCAAATCGATATCATGTAATTTGACATGCATAAAAATTCTAGAAAATATCTACTGTATTTTATAATATTATCAAAATAAACACGCTAACATTTGATATAATCTTAAACTATAAGATGACTGTCTAAATGAAAATTCCTGAAATTTTCACTTCGACGCCCGCTAGTGGGAGAACCTATTTGCGGATACAAGCGAGACATTAATGTCACAAATCGTTTTTTGAGCCGGTTAAATATTATGTTCTTTTTTTAGCTAAACTTAAATTAAATAAGTGAAAGTGATAATAACAACTTATTTTTTCTGAAGTTCAAGTATATAACCGGATGCAATGTGTGGAATATCAGGCAAAAAATATGATTATGTGGTTCAAATTCATCTTGCCAAGTTGTTCTATCAACCGGAATTGTCTCTTTTTCTCCAGAATTTGAATCTTTAATCCGAAAAACTTTATTCCCATTTATGTCCATTTTCATCCCAAAATTCACGACAACATGGCCAAACATATTTCGACCTTATTTGATAACTTTTTTCATAAAGATAATTGAAGTCAAATCGAGAAAAAATGCTAAAAAACTAATTTCGAACTCGAAAATTATTGTTTTTCTGAATTTTAACTGCTACAAACCGAAGCGGTTAAAGCGCTAGAAAATCATTCGTTGTTCGGAGTCCGATTGTCTAAGTGATTGTCTTAGTGATTGGTTGAGTGATTACACACCGATCAAATTTAGCGGTCCCAATATCAATCACCCTTGCCTATAATCATACTCAAGACAATCAGTAAGACAAAATTAGTGGGATTCGAACACGCGCTATAGAGATAGTGAACGTTTTTGAGATGGAGTTCCGTTGGGAAAAGGATATCATTAAGAATGAGTCCAAAGGTTCTTATACCTTTACTCGTGACAAAAATTTCAATGACTATTTTTAATTTTTGATCAGGGCACATTTATGTAAGTATTAAATAAAACTTTCTCTTGAGAATTGAGTATTAAATTGTTTTTTTGTGAAAAAAAAAATATTTTCGAAAATTAAAATTGTGAGATTAAGGGTATCCCGGTCCCTTATTTGACATATTCTCGATGAAATATCAGCCAAACAGAGTGAGTGTCAGGATATAATTCAGATTAGCCAATTTGTAGAACTAGCCTTCAACTTGCAAAAAAAATATGCAAAACTTTTGGTATGACCACACTCCTTCACACATAAGCGACACAAGATGACCTAAGCCCAAAACGGAAATCTATCTCCTCCCAGGTTTTTATTTTGAAATAAAACCCAAATTTTAACATAAGCGTTATAATTACTATTCAAACTTTACAGTGGCGTTTTTGTCGATAAGTGCTATATTTTTCTAGAATATGCAAAAAAACCCCGTTTTTTGGACATTACGCCTCGAAAAATCTATCCCTCCCAGGTTAAATTTGCAAATTAGCTCAAAATTTTGCAAAAGCTAGTTCCAAACAAATAGAAACTTACAGAGGCGTTTTTTTTTGCAATTTCGACCCCAAACCAAAATATGAATTTTTTAAGGTCACGTGAAAAAATTTTCGAGAAAAAATGTGCTTCGATTTTTTGAAAGTGGCTCAAAAGAAGCTATGGGAACACTGAGAGAGAAAATTGGCTAATGTCAAGCCGAAACTTTCAACTTAATTTGAAAAAAATACTCAGAAAAAATCGAAAAAATTCAAAATTTCAAAAATTTTTTTGTTCTTATTTGGGTTGTATTGTGCTTTTAAAACATTAACGATTGATTTGGTTCATTTTATGCATAATAACTGCAGAAATGTAGGAAACGGGATACCCTTAACTGATTATTAGTAGTAATACGTAGTAATAGTTATATTTATAAATGACATTATGCTCCAGGTTAAAATGCCACAGAAAAATTCTGTTACAAAATACGTTTTCGTTTTTCATACCGGTAATTTTCATTGATACTCTATAATAGATAGTCTATAAAGTTATTTATCAACTTCATTTTGAACAAAATACTTAGGTAATTATTTTAAGATTAGCCCACCATTTTTTCCACTGCCATTTGAGAACGGAAGTTCCGTTACGGAACGAGATATTCACAAACGGATTTTTGCATCCAACAGCCAAGGATAAATAAATTACCCATTTTTTTCCAACGGATGTCCGGTATACGGAAATGACCGGTAAAAATTTAAAACGTCGGTTATGAGAAAACCGCACATTCTTCGAAGCCAATTTTTTGGCACTCAGTAGAACTTTTTCGTCAGAAATTTTTTCGCAGATTTTTTTTTTATCATTTGAAACCCCTAAATTTTTTTTTGAAAAAACAAAAAAAACTGTAATTTGACCCTTTATAGGTGTCATATGTCAAAGTTTTCATTTTTCAGCAATTTCTTTGAAAAACTAACAGAATGATATATGAATATTTTCAGGTCCGCAGGTCTTCTGACATAAAAGATGTCAACTATTATTGACTCCTTGAGAGTAACCTTAGAAAATAATCGAAAAAAACGCAAAAAATTTGAAATTTTTTTGATATTTGGTCGGTAGTACACTTTGTTATCACCCCAAATCAATTTGGAGCATTTGCAAATGCCCAAAGGCACCCATAAAACCACGACAGCAGTACCCTCGTAAGATGGTGGTGTGTGTAGGATGTTGTAATTCTGAGCAAATTGACCGAAAAGTCGTTTACTGGTAAATATAATAAAATAAGAAAAAAATATGAAAACCAAACCTTCTCTTTGACTGCAAGTGAAACTTTTATCCGTTACTTGCAATAAATCATTCCGTGTTGCATACTCCAAAGAATATGGATCAACGGACCTCAGAGTACAAAATCCTAACTATTTGAATAATACAAACAACGCAAGATATTAGCACCCAATCAAAACCGTGATTGCGGGATAGGCCGATTTCAATGGTCAGATTAGGAAAGGATCAACCAATCAAATGCTCTGATTCGCATTTCAAATAGTTAGGATTGTACTCTGAAGTCCGTTGATCCATATATCCTTGATGCACGCAGCCGTCCGAAAATATGGGCAGCTGTCCGAGCATTTTTTCAGAATCGCGGGAGGGATTATGAGCTTAGAACCCTTCCTCGGTCGTCCGAACACAAAAATATGGGCAAATTTTGAGCCGCATGGGGATTAAGCAAAAAGTGTTTTACTTTTAGGCGATTTTTTGGCATTCTTAGGGGGTCTAATCAAATCGCGCCTATTAATAGTCATGACAAAATTTTGCGATCATTTTCGTCTAAAATTTGTCGAATTTGTTTTAACAAGCCCTTTGAGAAGTCGCTATCGCTTAATAAAAGGTCTTTTAGGTCTATGATATGTAATCTCAAAAGTCTTGAAATTAAATTCTGCGTTTTTGATACTACTCTAAGCTGGTTCGATTAGTTTGAAAAGAACATTTTAAATGTTACATTTATAAGGTAATCTCTAAACCGGTGTTAGATTTCAATTGCAACAATTTTCACATTTTGAAAATGTTTTATTTTGATAAAATGACATTTTCTGTTGCTCCCAAGAAGAAATCAGGCTAAATTTAAGCCTAAATTTTCGGAAAATAAATAAAAGAGGCCGTTGTATGTGCCCTGCGGCTGAAAATTGAAAACAAGAACTTATTGATTCTTACAATAAAGGAGTAGTAATCTCAGATCGCGCGCTATATGGTTCTCGCGCTTTCTATAATTAGCGAATAGGGAGTCTGAATGGAATTAGGGGTTTTGCACCTGGCATGCATGCGTGTGGTTTCACCGTAACGAGATGAGAGCGTTTTTGCGTCTCAAACTATTTGAATCATATAGTACTCTAGAGGTCAAAACCAGGATCGGCAAACTGAAAAATTTCGCTGGCCAGAGCGAACTGGGCGTCTTTTTTTGAAATTTTGCTGGCCAGAGCAAACTGGGCAACTTTTTTGAAATTTTGCTGGCCAGGGCGGGGCAGAACTTTCTTCGCCCGGGCAAACTTTTTTAGTAAAATTGAAACCCTGGGCAAAAGTCTGGTCAAAAACGGCGCAGGCGAGCGACATCGGGGCGCTGGCGAAATCTGAGCGATTTTTCTGGGTCACATTAGAGCGAGTTTTCGCCCAGGGCGCTTGATACATTGGAGCAATTTTTCGCCCAGGGCGCTGGGCCACATTAGGGCAATTTTTGACCAGACGCTGGGCCACATTAGGGCGTTTTTTCGCCCAGGGCGCTGGGTCACAATAGGGCGATGTTTCGACCAGGGCGCTGGGGAAACAAGGGCAAATTTTATCCACCAAAATGTTATACTCTCAAATACCTGTCCTAGGAGAGGACAGGGCAGAAAATTTTGAAATCTTTGTGCCGACTCCTCGGCTGAGATAGGTTAAACTGAGCACAAAATATTTAGAGGAAATAAATTAAAAATATGGTCCTTCGTAATACTTTTCGCCCGGTCATAATTTTCGTTTACTAATTTCGCCCGGGCCATAATTTTTGCCTGAGCCATAATTTCGCCTGCGGCAGAATTTTTGCCTGCGCCAGAATTATCGTCCTCACAATACTTTTCGCCCGGTCATAATTTGCCCTAACCATAATTTCCACCTGGGCCATAATTTTTCGCCCTCACAATACTTTTCGCCCGTGCCATTATTTTCGTCCGGGTCATTATTTTCGCCTGGGTCATTCTTTTCGCCCTGGCCATGATTTTCGCCCGGGCAAGGAATTTTCGCCTGGGCCAATAATTTTCGTCCGTACGAAAATGTCGCCTGGGCGACAATATCGAGATTGTAAATGTCTGGGCGACCACTATTGCTGGCCACGATTTGCTGGCCTAGGCGAAAAATTGGCCCAGTCGCCCAGCTTTTGCCGATCCCTGTCAAAACTGCCAATTTGGGCGCTCACTAAAACCTACTCGTCCTTCAATTTTCATGTAAATTTGAAAATGAGAGCTTTATATTAACAACAAAAGCCTGGCTTTAAAATCTCTCGGGCAAACTTTTGAATTTCTTTCTGAGGATCTCTGGACAGAGTTCTCATTTTCCCTTTTCGATGAATATTTTCAATTATTTTTGGAACTAAAAAAAATTAAAGTGAATTTACTGGTTTTTGCAGTATTGAGTGTTAATGTCTTATTACCAGAAAAATAGTTTGAAAAAATTCTAGATCGAAACTGGTACTTTTAATCCCAATCTTCTTTAATTTCATTAAAAAACTTAAAACTGAAAAAAATCATATAAGTAAAAACACTCGGTAGAAATTCTCTACAAAAAGTGTATCAAAAAGTATCATACTCGAAGCTGAGATATCAACGCCCACTCCCTTAAAGGCACATAACCTTTGGTCCCATTAGATAAGTTTATGCTTTTCGAGTGTTCCCAGCAATTTCGTGCTATTTTTACACCCAAAATACCAAAAAAGTACGACCGTTACCACCTTAAAGTGCCTATTTTCTGAAAAAGACGATGACTCCTTAAAGTGCATATTACATTATTGCACAGTACGCAATAACTTTTCACGTACAAAATTTTCTCGACACTTTAGACGGGAAAACATTTTTAACAAAAAACATTATTACAAAAACATTTCTAACAAAATATTTTTTAACAAAAAACACATTTTTAACCAAAAAACATTTTTTAACCAAAAAAAATCATTTTTTAACAATAAACATTTTTACAAAAAACATTTTTTAACAAAAGAAAACATGTTTTAACAAACAAAATATTTTATAAACAAAAAAAACATTTTTTAACAAAAAAATCATTTTTTAACAAAAAATACATTTTTTAACAAAAAATACATTTTTACCAAAAAAAACATTTGAGTTTCAAACTCATCAAACGAACACACATTTGTTGAGGTGAAAATCCTCACACAAAAATTATCTCGGTTGCATTATTAGTGTTTTGAAAAATAATATATATTATGCTTTATTAATAAGTACAGAATGGGGAAATATATTTCTAACAAATTTGAAAACTCGTGCCCAGTATACACGGTATAAAACCGTGCAAAACTTCTTTGTCAGGAAAAAAATAGGTTGGGGTGAGAAGATTGGGTTCCGTAGAACCCTTTGTCTTCTTGCACCAACCCTAGTTTTTTGTTGACAAAAAGTTTTGCCAGCCCCGAGTGTACACTATAATTTTATGTGTAAACTGATATCATCCTACCTTGAAAGTATTAGAACTAGGGTTAGGTAAACTCGGTCCAGTGTACACGGTATAGAACGACGCAAAGCTGTTTCTTGGGAAAGGCTAGGTTAGGGTTAAAAAATAGGGTCGTGTTCCGCAGGAACAAACGACCATATTTTTTGACAATAACCATAGACTTTTCCGAGAAAAGTTTTGCCATGCCACGAGTTGTACATTATAACAGTTATTTTTCAATGAACCAGCAAAAAAATTTTTTGAGGCCTGCACATGGCCCGCGTGTTTGCTCCTAGCGGTTTTCGTGACCACTGAGAGCTCAACCATTCATACAACACTTAGAGTACTGCAAAAAAGCTTCAGTGTCTTACTATGAGCGCCGTAAAACAAGGCCTTCTTCATCAGAATCCTTAGACCTGATCTGACGACCAAACAACCACCGCTTTTTTACACTCTTCTAAGTGGGTCTTTTTTTGAAAAATCGAACTGGCCACAATTCTCGCTTATTAACTCTCAGTGACTCATAATTCTGTGTCTGAAACAATTCTTAACCATTTTGCTTCACTTTCCCGTCGATTGCTAGAATAAACAGGAAACATGTTGAATTTTAAATTTGAATTAAATCTATTTAGGGTCATTTTTGTTAAAAAAATAAATGGCATTTATAGTCACAAGCAAAATAGCGAAAAATTTAAATGTAGAATTCTGAGCATTTTGCCTGGCTTGATAAATATTTTAGCCGCAACTTTTTTAATCTTCTCAATGTTTAAGTCCATCACATGTTTAAGCGTTTTTCTCATCATTAATTATTAACTGTAACAAAATAAACGCATAAACGTCTTAAAAAGTTCAAAATTTATATCGGGAAATATGTTTTTTTGTTAAAAAATGATTTTTTGTTATTTAATGGTTTTTTGTTAAAAATGTTTTTGTAAAAATGCATTTTTTTTGTTAAAAACTTTTTTGTTTAAAAATGCTGTTTTGTTGTTAAAAATGTTTTGTTAAAAAAGTTTTGTTAGAAATTTCTTGTTAAAAAACTTTTGTTAAAAACCCCTGCCACTTTAGACACCCTATTTACTACTGGAGACCATTTTGTAAGGAAAAGGATTGAAAGAAGGATTGCAAGCAGCTTGCAAATTTTTTGATGAAGATATTATATTTAATCGAGATTGTTAAAAATCAGATTTTGAGAATCAAAAGTTTTAATATCATAGGAATTCAAAAGATTTCAGTTAAGCAGGTGAAGTGTAATCTGAAATATGTTCAGCCAAATCATTTTAGCATTTGATTTTTGTTTCTACCAACTTCTGTTCTCACATCTCAGAATATTGATCTTCTCTGATTGATCGATTCAGCCACTTTCATCTTTCGATTCAAAGTCCTTTCAGCTGATCGAAGAGGGGACCAAGATTTTCCTGAAACACATCAAGATTATTTTAATTTCATATATTACACCTTTACCGTTAAATCGTTTTTAATTCTTGAAAACTTTTCTCTTCAGATTTGCGAATTTCAAGAAATGGAAGATCAACGTTTTCTCGCTTGCGTCTTTTCTGGTGTTTGATAATAAAAAATATAATATTTTTGTCAAATAATGCAAGTTCTAAACAATACTAAAAATTAAGTCTAAAATAATATAAATTTATTGTGCGGGCGTTTGAATAATCGGAAAATACTTCTGGGCATATTTATGTCTTAGAATTAAGAAGAGAATACTTGTGTATGATTACACTTCGGAGACCTATTACCAAAAAGGTCTATTCAGAAAGAACGAAGAGAAGAAAGATTTCTCTTCTATTTATACTTCGCATCATAATAAGGCAAAATCCAGACAGTAGCAAGTGACGACGGCACAGAACGGTAACGACTTCTAATACTCCATGTTTTTAATATTCATTATATTTTACCGTTACCGGCAATTTTGAGACTCATATTTATTATTCGATGTATATAAAAATCATAAAAAATAGAATATTGCGATTTATCTGTCCGGTAGTTTTCTACAAAATTGAGATTTTCGTAATAAATTGCCGAATTTTTCGGAAAGGTTTTGGCTTTGAAGCGCGCTAAATAATAGCAGGCATTATTCGACATATCAAGATTGGGATGAGTTTCAATACTACAAGATCGAGACTACGAAATTTTGAAGCGTGCACAAAAAGCAACAGCACTGCAAATCACTATACAATATCAGTTTACAGGATAATCTTCACACGAGTCGTTCATATCTTCAAATCCTACGAAGGAGAGACGCAAAGTGACGACACTCGAGGAACTATAGTCAGGTATAGCATCACGGTCAGTTTCATTCTTTCAAAAACCAAGTCTCCTTTCAGTGTATTATAATATAATAATACTCTAAATACGCCACATGGAGGAGCGAAAGAAGCTCTGTACTTTGGACAACGCCAACAATAGTCGCAGTTAAGAAAGGTCACACTCCTAAGAATATTGACTATATGTGCTGCCAGCTATCCAATTAGATTCTTTACACTTCACATTCCGATTCTATGGTTTTTTGATGCTGTCGGATTCGTTTTTGGCATTGGCAAAGAATTTTCGCCTTCCTTACTCTGCATTGGCCAATTTTTTTGCCTAATTTTCAAGAGTATTATTGACAAATTATTTTTTAAATAAATTAAACGCCAATTATTTTTATAAAAAATGGGTTCTTAACCCCCACCTGCTAGCGACTGTTTGAAAACACAGAGACCAAAAATATTTTGGAGAAGGTTCAATTGCCAGCGGAATGTCGAAACAGACCCCCGAAAGTTTCCCTTTATTTTAATTTTCAAAGATTTTGGTGAGCTTCAGAAATGTGCTTATCAAACCGGAAGCATGCATTTGGATGTTATTTTTGTGACCCGTAAAATCTACTTAAGTTAGCTGTTAAATAAAAGTTTCCGAAGCTGAAACTGAATCATGTTCCGCTTCGCATTTCGATGGTTAAATGTTTCCATCAAATTACTAAATATATTTCTCAAACTTATCCAAAAAATTATTTATTCTGTTTAAACCAAAATTTCGTTGCGGTCAGGCTCTTGCCGTTTTATCATAAGAAAAAAATCAATTTTATTCTCCTTTTCGAGTTTTGAAGCCAAAAATTAGAGTTAAAAATAACACCATAAAAATCCCCCATCTCAAAAATCCTAAAATCAGATTTGTTGCCGCATGCGCACCGTCCATGTGTCATAGCTTAGCAAATACTAGTGTTGTTTTTAAAACAACTCAAGATGCAGGGGGGGTAAATGTAACATCGCATTCAGTGGAGGGCTAGAACAGTCTTGAGGAGTAACAAAATTGTTCTCATAAATCTTAAAACCATAAGGTTTTTTCAAGGAAATTTAGAAAAAATGTGGCCAAAAATAAATGGTTAATCAAGGCATGCGATTTTTTTGACTTTGGTCGGTGCCTGCACCTAGTCAGATTTTAAAAAAAAAAGGGAGCTAGGTTTTCGTCATGACGAACACTGAACACAACAATAATGTTATCCGAGAACTCGATTCAAAAGGGCTATCAAATTCAACTCACTGTAAATTATTACAGAAAATATTCATGCCAGCATTACCAACAACTATTCATAAATTTACCCTTGATATTCTTCGTCATTTCTGCGTTTTAATGACATTTTCCTTCTTTGAATTGCTCGGATGATATATTTGTCGTCATTTCCATATCTTCTACCGTCAAAGTTTCGACATATTCCGGACGCACTTAGAATTACACATCTTAGCATTCTCTAACATTTCTCGGAACCCTTAGGTTTTCTTGGAGCTTTCGACTTCCGAAGTATAATTGTTTCCAGGCTTTCAGAATGGTCCCTACATTCTGATCCAGATTATTTGAACATTTTCACCAGCTCGATTGTTTCACTTTTTAAGACTTCAAAGAGTCAAATAATTGGAAGTACAGGAGAACTTAGTAACCGGCGGTTACTGAACCGCGTAAAATTGGAGTGACCTCTTCAAGCGAGACCAAGACGATATTGGCTTCACTGCATCGAAGATCAGAGCGCGTACAGTTTCATTATTGGTTGCCAAAAGTGGTGCACTAACCTTTAAGTGCCATTTTTGGCCGCATTTAACGTTTGTAATTTGAATTTTCACTCTAGTTATGACCAATCATAATTAAAAAGTCAAATTGTGGTCACTAAACGAAAACTCTCTAATATGAATGGACCTCCTTATAAACTATAGCAATGTGCTCATAACTAGAGTCAAGCAAAAAACGTTCAAGATTCAAAATCAAATTAGTAATATACCGAGTGACCAAACATTGGTCACTTAAGGCTATTCCCTGTCCTGACATTTCTGCAGTTATTATGTCATAAAATGCACCAAATCCAATTGTTTATGTTTTGAACGCATACAACAACCCCAAAATTGACAACAAAAAAATGTTCGAAAATTTGCGTTTTTTCGATTTTTTTTCTAAGTATTTTTCTCCAAAGATTATGTTTCAAAAAATAACGTTTGTGTCAATTTTGACCCACTAAAAACTTCAAAATATCGGGGTGACGTAAGCCAACTTTCTCTTCAGTGTTTCCTCAGCTTTCTTTGAGGCCTACTGTGGTTCGAAAAATCGAAGCACATTTTTTCGATTCTTTTCACGTGGACCTTGAAAAATTATATTTTTTTGTTTTGGGTCGAAAATTTGACAAAAACCGCTCCTACAAAGTTTCTGTTTGTTTAGAGCTACTTTTTGCAAAAAATTTGTAGTAAATTTTGGATTAAACCTAGGAGGAGATAGATTTTCCGATTAAAAAAGTCAAAAAAACCAACCAAAAACCAGGTTATTTTTTGGACCGGTTTTACGTTTTATAGAACTAAATATTAGCCACTTATCGACAAAAGCGCTCCTACAAAGTTTTGATTACTAATTATACAGATTATTGTTAAAATTAGGTTTATTCAAAATATAACCTCAGAGGAGTAGGAATTTCCGTTTGGCCTTAGTGGGCTCTTGTTGCCGCTGATGTGTGAAGGATGTTGTGGTCATACAAAAAAGTGTTTGGCAAATTTTTTTCGCAAGTTGAGGCTAGTTCTACAAATGGCTAATCTGAATTATATCCTCGAGGCCCTGTTCGGCCTAATATTTGGATCGAAGCAATATGTCAAATTAGGAGCAGATACCCTTAAAGCGCGCGCTTTGAGTGACCAATTTATTAGCCTTGAGAGTTGAGAAAATATTGGAGTCACATTAAAGCGTAGCCGCTTTAAGTGACAAAATGAAATTTCCCTATTCAAAAATGGCTTAGAAAAAAATGACAGGTATGTGAATTCTGAGGTCAAGCACGGCGAACAATTTTGGTTCACTTAAAGCACCCCAAAATTGCATTTAGTTTGGAACTGATTTAATGGAAGTTTCAAATCTGGATACCTCTGCTTTTTTTGACTTTCAAATTTTTCCTTGCAGTTCTTCCAATGTGCCCGTTTTCCCTAGAAACTAGAATAAACCAACCGGTTCCGTCAGAAGCCAAAACTTCAGTGTTGCCACGTGATGACAAAAAAAATTTCTAACCTGGCTATTAGACAGTGTCCCATGTTTACAGCATAATAATTGTACTTATTCTCTCTCGCTCTAGACATTCTCTCTCTTCTCGATTTCCTTTGTTTAGATCTTCTGGACTACGTTTTGCATTCAGAATTTCTCTCTTCTTT
>SCLH01001638.1:44920-55311 GCA_004367855.1 Oikopleura vanhoeffeni | reverse complement strand
TACTTCCTCAAATAATTGAAAATATAACACGTTTTGAAAATAAATAACTAAACATTTGGGGTGACCCGAATTAAATATGTAAAAAAATGTAAATTTGAAACATTTTCACGAAGAAATAACTCAAGAGGTTCATACCCCAGAGAAAGTTGTTTTGCAGCCAAAAAACTGTTTTTTTTGTCAAAAAAACAGGTTTTTGAATTGAAATTTAAAAAAATATGCGTGTCACGAAACGCGCTTATTGGTAGCTGTAAGGAGCGAGATGATAGCTATAATTTTCTTTCTTTAAGAAGGGAACCAGCGAAATTCAGCGACTAATTATAATGCAAAAGCTTACTCCTCCCTAGATTTTTAGTTACACATTTGAATATTTATAAAAACGTTTTTAGCGCACAAACACGTTTATGTATTTATTTTGAAGATCATAAATTGATTATCTGTACTAACTGAGTTATTTCTGTATTTCTTTAATTTTGGTTTTGTTTGTAAAAATCGATAAATTTTACACGTGACCATGCGCTCTTTAATCGCAATTTAGGACCCTTTATCATTAATGAATGTAGCATTTACAATGTGATCGTCTACCATTTTAATAATTGACGTTTGTGCTTTTTTTGAAAATTTTTATTGTATTACAGTAGTTATTGTTTGCGAAAAAATTTGGAATCATCAAAAAAAGCCTTTGAGCGGGATCAAAAAAAATTTTAAGACTCTTATTTTCATTACACCATAGCCCAAAAATGATCACGTGACCTTCAAATAAAAAAATAAGGTTTTGGTTCAAGTACACAAATAGTACTAAAATTATGCGGAAAAAATTTGTAGGCTGAAACACCCAATTTAAGAGTTTTGAACATAATGATATTTTCCCAAAAGGTCACGTGTTCTTATTTTTCAAGAAATAAGAATTAATATATGCCATATTCCAAACCTTATTTTTGAATTAATTCGTAACGTGATTTTATTTGGACTATGCCGTAATGAGAAAAAAGTCTTAAAAACGTTTGAAGTTTACCCTTGAATTTGTCTGACGTAATTTGAGTACTTTTTCAAATTACCGTATATCGGAACTATGATTTTTTGAAAAGTACTCAAAATATTTGAAATCGGATAACGAATTCGTGTTCTTCACCAACGATTTCATTATAAAGCATATCTTTCCACTTCTGGTAAGTTTCAGAGATCCAGAACCAGAATTAATGTACAAATTCAATTTATGACTCATGACTAGGGGGTATAAGTTATACCGTATAACCCTACTCATGACGCATCATCTCTAATAATCATCAATAAAAGTTGTTTTTATCTTCTTTCTTTTCTTTTTTTGAGAAAATTTTGATAAAAACATTTGATTGTTTTTTAAACATGGCAGAGAAAAGTTTTAGCGGTTTAATACTTCAAATTTAAAAATGTCAAATGAAGCCTTAATTCGTATTACTTATGCACTTAATTGTGTGAATCGTTTGTAAAATGAGAGATTTTTATATTTTCTTATTAACATTTGATGCTTTTAAATTATTTTTTACAAATTGTTTTTATACGATTGTAGCAAATATTTGAATTACAATATTAACAAGTAAAAAATATATGTTGATTATGAATCTAAGGCTATGCGCTTGATTTAAACAGCATGGTCACGCGTGACCATATAATTTTGAAGGTCCAGAAGTAGTTTGCTAACCTGGGAGTTAAGTGCTTAAAATCAAGAAAATGAATCTTCTCAGCGATGAAAAAGTATTTTCCTGACGGAATAAAAATACCACAAGTTTATTTTTAAATATCCATATTTTCCTTAATGTTTTCCTTCTATATATACTTTCTTAACGACATCCGATAAAAAGCACGGCGTATGATCGACAGATCATAAAGTTTGCAGATGTTATGACGTAATTTAAATAACAATTATTTAGTTTTAAAATTGAACTTTCTTTTTGGCCTACTTTTTATACCAATATAAATTATATTTGCGGAACCAGGAATATTTTTTAAAGCAGTACCAATTGGTCAAATACATGGATTTCGTTACGTTTAAAATATTTATGTGGGAAATTATAAACGAATTTTGAAAATGAATTATCAAATGAAACATTTTGTGAAACCATAAATTAGGGGTTCATAATTATTTCAAAAATTTGGTCAAAAATTAACCGGTCGATTTCTCAAAGTATGTCGTAGGCGAGCGCAAGCATGAATTCTTAATGAATTTAATGAATTTTTTCCAAGATTTGAACAAGATTTCAGATTTATCCTTGAACTTTATTAATTCCATCGAAAATTTCATTAGATCTCCCACCTTTGAACTAAATTAACTTATCTCCAAACATTGTGACCTGATGAACAAACTTTCAATATTTCGTAAGATAGGGTGGCCGAGAAGTTTTCCAAATTTAAAATGAATTTAAAATATAAATTTTCTGTGATATTGAAAACTTCGACTTTTTAAGCCGCTTTAAAGGTCGAATATTTTTAAGTTAGAATGCCTTGAAAAGTTAACATCATGTGTAACTTTGTGTTGCGATTTTCGTTAAAATGCTGCGTTTAGGAGCTACGAGCAGTAAGAGGCCTAATCTAAGCCATATTAATTTTTTAAACATTTGATAATTTTTTTAGAGAGTTCAAAATTTACACACGTAGAGTACTTTTCACTGTGATTTTTAAAATGTTAGTAATTTTTCCCAAAATTGCTGCATTGAGGAGCTTTGGGCAATAAGAAGCATAATTTACTTTTTAAAAAATCTGGAAATTCAGTCCTAGAACTTTCAAAGTCTGCATAAATATACAACTTTGAAATGCGATTGTTTTAAAAGTATAAAGGTTGTCGTGAAATGATACGATAAGAAGCTATGGAAATAGAGAGTTATAATTATTTATTCGGAAATCTTTGAATTTATTGAACCTTCAAAATTTTTCTTGCGATTTTCAATGCGATTTTTACATGATTATAAAAGGTTGTCGTATAATGGTACACTAAGGAGCTATGAGAATAGAGACGTATAATTATTTTTCTCACTCGGAACTGCCATTCACTTTTTATTTTGCAAATTTTCTTGAGAGAGTGCTTGACGGTTTTTTGAAATCAAGTATGAGTTGGAGAAATATGTCTTTTTACTTTCTGGTAATTTTTTTTTCCGATTCATGCGTGGAATAAAAAAAAATTGCGTTTTAGATCAACCGAAATTCAATTCGAGGAGGTTCTAAAAAAAATCTGCTCATCACTTTTACTTACTGTAGTATTTACTACAGCATTTTTCATTAGAATTGAGGTTTATGTATTTTTGCCCAAAAAAAACGTAGAAAAATCAGAAAAAACTCGAAAATTTAGAGAAAATTCTCGATTTATTTTTGTTAAATGATTAAAACCGCATTTTGTGGCCTCCCCGAGGTTATCAGGTGCATTTATCATTCTCCTAACCTGAAACAAAAAATCGTTGAGTACCCCCTTAATCGACTATTGTTTTTTTTCGAATTTCAGACTCAATTTTGACAGCGGTCTCTCAGTGACATTTTTATAAAACCATTTGAGCAATCTCTAAAGTGATCCACTTTATAAGAGTTTATTCGCATTTCCCACCCTACCCTAAGAGTCTTAGGCTAAGACAATATTCCGGTTATTTTCCTCTAAAATTTTTGTTTTCCTTTACAAATGGTCCTGAGTTTTCTGTTTCCGAAGACTAATTGTAAATGACAACAAAGCCTCTGATAATCAGAGTCTGACTACTTTGGTTATTTTTCCAAATTTGATTATTCTATAAAATCTTAACAGTTGAACTTTTCAAGATGACAGATAACGGTCAAACCGGTTAAAAATAGATAAAAAATGAAGTTTGGTGTCACTTAAGAAAACAAATTAAGGATAAAAGAGAAAACCACACTTTTCCCATGTGATCAGTGATTCTTCACGAACACGTCAAATGAAACTTTCATTTTGAGAATGAAGTTGGAAATTTTCTCGATGCTGACCGAAGCTTGAAATTTTGAAATATATCTTTTGGAATTACCTTGTAATCGTATTAATCAACTATGATATAACGACTATTACTTCTCTCTTGAGTGTTCAGTCAAGTCGCGAAGGAGTAAATTATCAAAATTTTCTTCCTGAAAAATTCGGACCGTCTCTTATAAGCAAACCTTTATTTGGATTTTTATTGATGTATAATTTTGTAAGAAGCCAGAACATTAAGGAGATTGTAGGGTCTCCATCTTATTTTTTGATCCAGAACAAGTAACACCATATTAAATGGTTTAACTGAGTTCACCAAACTCAATTTTTGTCTAGAAAATTTGAAAAAAAAATTTCCAAAATTTTCTGGGTAATGTCAAATCGGAAAATGTGATTTTATTGAAAAATATACAAAAAATTGAATTTTCATGGTGTTTATGACTCAAACGACCACGGAGATTTCATGATATCAAAACATTTTACGAATTCATGGAAAAGCTTAATTCAATTTTAAATTTGTTTTTAAATTGAGCTCAGACGGTGAAATATCCTGCAAACTAAGAGCTTATGAGAAAAACCAAAATGCTCAATTTGTAATCTATCCTTAATCTTGCCAAAAACAAGTACATCACAATTATTTGTGACCATTACACCAATAGGTCTAAGTATCGTAACCAAGAATGACCTTTCTCAAACTTGCAAAAATATATCCAATTGAGCTCAAATTTTCACAGATAAAGTAACCATACCATGCCCATCTTGAAAGGTGTGCTTTTTTTGATCCGGCAACTGACCAATTCTAGAACGCCGAAAAACCGACGTTTTTTGACAATTTCAGACTTTAAAATCTATCTCCTCCAAGGATACATTTGCTAAATGGCTCAAATTTTAACAAAGTATTCTTCAGAGCAAAACTAATAGATTTGGGTGGGCTTTTATGCAATTTCCGGCTGAAGTTCGAAATATAAATTTTTCAAGGTCACGTGAAAAAAACCCGAAAAAATGTGCCTCGATTTTTTCAAAAGTAGGCTCGAAAGAAAGCCACGAAAGCACTGATCAGAAAGTTGGCTTACGTCAAGATGATATTTTGTAGTTTTACTGGTTAAATTCAAGCAAACGTTATTTTTCAACGTCAATTATTGAAAAATACTTGGATGGTTTGGTTAGTAGTATACTTTGTTATCACCTAAAATCAATTTGGAGCATTTTTGATGTCTCTAAGGCCTTAATTAAATCAGAGTCCCATACCCCCTTAAGAAAACCAATAGCTGCGCATCTCTTGGTAAATTTTAATTATTTCAATATCACTTTCGGTACCGGAAGCTGAACTTTACCGGCCAATTTTGTAAAGCCGGTACATCAGATAACGATACAATTAAAAACCCTTTTTTAGACAACCCTTCGCTCTCTAGTCAACTCACTTTATTTTTGTTACCTCTATTTTAACCCGAGAACTATAAGATCACTTTTCGAACCTTAGCTGTACAATACTTTAAGGGCCTCGGTGCATTTTGACAGATTTGCACTGTTTCAATTTTTTTTGTCTTGATGGGAAACTTTCTGCCACTTCAAAATTTTCGTATAAAAACTTTTTCGAACACAAGTTGCCACTTTTCAGCTTACTTTGTATAATCTGAATTTCTTCAGATTGATTATTTTGACTTTATAAATCGTTTTTGACAAAACACTCAAAAAACGCGCGTTTGCTATCGAAGGTGTCTAAATTACAGTAAAATTTATTTTTTATTAATAAGGAACACTAAAAACAGTCCGACCACCGTTGAAGATTTATTTAGTTTAAATTCATACGATTTTTAAGTCAAAATTGAAAATTTAAATTTCTGAAAAAGGACGAAAAAAAAACGAAATTTCAGCACATCGAAAAAAATAATTTTTTCACGAGTTAAACGAGATAAATTTAAAACGGTCGACAGGTTGGCTTACCAATTTGGCAAGTTTCGATGAAATCAAATTTTTTTAATTCTGGATAAAAGAGGGTTTCGATGGATTTCTGCCAAACCGTAGTTCGTTAGAAAAATTATGATTCAGAGTATTAACAAGAGCGAAGGAACAAAAAAAAGGCATATTTAAATATAGTGAAATTAGCCATCGAATATTTTCAGCTAAGGATTCCAGAAAAATTAGTTTGAAAAATTTGGAACAGGAAATGAGAAAAATTTCCAAAATAGTTTCGACCGAGAATCCCAAAAAAATGTCAGATGATTTTTCAAATAGCATATTAAAAATATGTGGTCACCTAAGCAAAAAATTGAAGTGGCCATTTTGAATAGTTTTTTTCGTTGATATGAAACAAATACTGTAAAAAAAATTTGAACGAAAATAAGGCATTTTTTTATAATGTTCGGAACTTTTTTCAAAAATTTCTCATAATTTGTTGAATTCGAAAAGTTTAATTCGAACTCAAAGTTTTTTTAAAAAACAATAACTCGAAAATTCAGTAGTTACAAAAGTTGCCTGGAGTATAAAACATTACTTTGGTGGTATATTGAGAAGAATATATATATGAACCCTGTAAAGAGTTTTTCATCAAGAGCCCATATCCGTATCTGTCAAAATGCACCGAGGCCTTTAGGGTCAGATAGTTTTTCAAAAAAAAATTGAGAAGAAATTTCTCAAGTTAATTGAGTGATAAACCAATAAAAATAGCTTAGTTGCCAAGCCGTGACCAAATCGATGTTTTCGTTTGAAAGTGAGTCATCTTTAATCAATTTTTTTGCTCATCCGTTGGATCTCAGCCAACACAAGTCTCATTACAGAACAAAGGCAACAAGAAAAACATAAATAAACAAAAAAAATAAACAATAAATAATGAATTTTGACGATAATTTTTACGAAAGTGACGACGACCAACAGCCTTTATTAGAGCCATTGAACGAACCGTTATCAGGATCAGATAGAAATTCAGAAGTATCAAATAAAGAGAAAAAACACGAAACAACCGATTTTCAAACACTTCTTCATATACTCAAAGGCAATGTTGGGCCTGGAATTTTGGCTCTACCGATGGCGATTGCACATGGAGGATGGTTATTTGGATCATTGGCGCTCCTAGTGGTCGCCGCCATGGCTATTCATTGTATGCAATTATTAGTGGATTCATCTAGGAGCGGATTTTAAGAACAAAAATGAGATATTATCTTTGACAATTCTCTATATATTGTGGTGCTTTTATCATTTCTTTATTCAAAAGATATAATATAAATATATTAATTATTTCTAAAGATAGCCACTTTGACCAGTCTGAGCTTCAAATGAGATTTTTAACTTGGAATATTTTTTTTTGATCTAGTCAACAAAAAATTTCGAATCATTTTTGTGCGAAATGCGCTTTCCAAAAAAATAATAATTAAATTTTTATTGGAAATTCGGAATGGTTTAAAATTATTGGTATCTAAAAAAAATCTTTATTTATTCCTCCCGCAAATTTTTTGTTCGAAATTGAAAGAATTTTCCTCATATGTTTCCGTTTAAGTTTTGGTCGAATTAGGTGAAATTCCAATATTCAATGATAACTTTTTTTATGAGAATCTATTATTTTGATATGGATTTAAGGGCCCTTAGTTGACAGATCGTGACTATTTGAATGATACAAATAACGCGGGATACTAGCACCCAATCAGAACTTTGGATTGCAATAAAGGCCAATTTTATTGGTCAAATTTGGGCGGATCAACTAATCACATGATCGGATTCCAAATTCTTCAAATAGTCACGATCTTTCGGTTAACTCTCACACCCAAAACGCCATTCGGGGACGCTACTTTGGGAGCTTAGTACGGGAAAAGTAAACGTGCTTGCAACATTACTGTTTTTTAGTTCTTGAGATTCAGGATAGACTTAAATTTTCATATTATTTAATTTACAATTCGACTTTATTAACCCCGTAGAATAGTTACATTTACAAAGTGACCTTAAACCTACGCATGTGTCATTGTGAGGAAGCGAGAGACGTCAGAACACAAATTAATAATTGAGATGATTCAGAATTAAATTTTCTAAATCGTGACTTTTTCAGAAATAATCTGCAATTATCGGTCTTCAATCTACAGGTGGTTTCCGAAAATAAAACCTAACCTACGCAATGTATCAAAATCACTTGTTAAGAAATAAAAATTTACTCAAATCAAATTTACTCAGATCAAAAATTGAAAATGGAACAGATTCAAAAAAAAATTTTCTAATAATTGAATTTCTCAGAAGTAACCTGCGATTTCTGATCACTCTTCTACAGGTGTTTTTAAAATCGCTCTGAGTGTGAGAGAGTTAAGAGCCCTTAATCCATATAGTCTACTATAGACTATAGTCTACTATAGACTATAGTCTACTATAGACTATAGTCTACTATAGACTATAGTCTACTATAGTTTATAGTCTACTATCCATATATTATATACATGTACATGTATATACATGTACATGTACATATACATGTAGATAAAATATTTTTTAAATTTTTTAGAGATTGAATTCAGGTGGTGTTTCATAGTTGTCAATCAGTAAGGTTGGCGTTTATTCTCCAATGGAAAATATTTAATTTTGAAGGTAGAATTTCGTCATTTTTTCAAAATTGGCTATATCCTGGTAATTTTCAATTCGGAGAACTTATTCAAATTACTGTCAGGTCCTAAATTGTTTTTGTTTGAAAAGTGAAAAAAAATCTGTTTTTCTTGAACCATCTTTCAAATTCGATATTAATAATCCGTCTCCAGACACTGCTGTCTTTTGCGAAATAGAGATTCCATGGATTATGGTCAAGTTGCCGAAACTACTTTGAGTGAATTTGGACCCTCTTTTATTCGGAATCGATCAAAATTAGGAAGAAAAATTGTAAATTTATTCGTTATTATTGCTCAGTTTGGGTTTTGCTGCTCATACTTTATTTTTATTGCCAGTAATATACAGCAGTTTATTCACGACAATGGAAGCGCATGGTTTGTAGGTGAGATAAACCGGCGACTTTTTATAAACTTGCTTCTGTCGATTAAAATTCTATCCGAAATGCGTTTTGTTCTCAGATTGTGTTAAGAGGGTGGTCGACAATAATTTTTTGAAAATCAAGGTTGCGAATTAGCGTGATATCACGTATAGATAGATTTAAAAATATTTTGCCACATTTTATGATATATTGAAACAAAAATCTTTTATTGGAAAAATAATCAAAAGTCACCAATAACTCGTTCAATCAGAAACGAGCTTCAAACTCATGTGATATTTTTGCGCAAAAAGCCTCCTTTAACGATTTTTTTAAACTATTTGGATAGTATGTGCGCATCTCCCAACGAAAGCTTTCAGTGTTTTTTCCAATTTGGCTTGAGAATCATCGAAAGACCGTATTCGTAGTCTGTTTTAAGGGCCTCGCGCAAAAGTATACTCCTCCCAGGATTTTTTAGTTGCGACTTTGAAAACAATACTAATGTGCAGTCAAAGAACTCGTTCAGACCATAACGAAAGGTTTTACGTCTAGTTTGGCCAGAAATTGAACTATAATTTTCCGATTAAGAAATTTCGCAAAATATCAGCAAAACGATCAAAAAGTCCGTTTTTTTACATTTTCATTAAAAATAATCCCAATAATATTCGTTTCTTATTCCACATTATCGACGACCATCCCCTTAAAATATCATTGTTATTTAAAGGTTTCCCTCGAAATAGAGGAAGATATTTCAATTTAATTTCAGAATTCACAGAGATGCAAATATCACAAACTGTGATCACAATCTGTATGGCATTCCCAATCTGCATGATATGCTCAATCAGAAATCTAGGTAATATGACTAAGATAATATACTTTTAACGTTAACGGTTAACCAATGGCTATCGAAGTGTGGGGCCTCCACCCATATTAGTGTCAATTGACACTTAAATATCTTAAACAATTTTTTTTTCTTGCCGAACTTCAGCAATGAAAATAAACTTATTTGACCTGAAGCCCTAACCATTTTTTTTTATAATAATATTCAACAAAATATGTTTCTGAGTTTCAGGGGGGAGTTTCATATACTAAAGTAAAAACGGCAAAAATCTACCAGCTAGGATTTTATTAATTTCAGAGTTATTTTAGTTTCTGTGCTAAAATTGACACTGATAAAAATTTCAAAAACTAATTTAGGCTGAATAATAGGCAATTTTAATAACGTTTCAAATTATTGACAAGATTGGAAGTTATTTAAATATATCTAAAGTTATTTCGTTGCAATTGTCTAAACCTAACTTTATAAATTTTCTTTGTCAAGCAAAATTTATTTTGCCGTTCCTTTTTTACGATATACTGAATTATCTTTAAAGAATTACAGTTAACTGAAGATTTAGTTGGCCTTAGTTATGGCTGGCCGGTGAATAAACCCAAATACGGGTTGAGAGGCTCAACTTAAGGATGTGGGGCACGATAATTGAGATTTCTCAGAAAACTTTTTTGATTGCCCCATTTTGTAGA
>SCLH01001638.1:1973-12277 GCA_004367855.1 Oikopleura vanhoeffeni | reverse complement strand
AATTCTCTACAGTCCTATAAAAACAATTTGTTAAAAAAGTTTATAAAAAGTTATCAAATGTGAATAAGAAAATTAAAAACTCTCTCATTTTTGCCGATTCTCAGAAACAAGTGCATAAATAACACGAATTTAGGGTTAATTTGACATTTTCATATTTCAAATATTAAACCGCCACCAATTTGGGTATTGCATCTGCAAAAAAAATGGAATGTTTTCATCACCATTCTCATGTAAAATAATATTCTTTAAAACTATGGATTATCTCGCGCATGAAAATAATTTATCAATCTCTCTTCTTTCTTTCGCCTACGCATTATTATGTTATCAGTTTTCCGGAAGTTTGGACTTCTAGAAATGCTCTATTTAAGCCGGAGGCCAATTTAAAATGCAATAAAAGTCTTAGAAATTCCTGACGATTCTTTTAAGGGGTCTTCCACGTGATTTGAGTAATTTTGAAAGAAAGGCATATCACAGTAATTTGAAAAAGTACTCAAATTACGTCAAAAAAATTCCAGGGTCAACTTCAAACGTTTTTAAGACATTTTTTTCATAACATCAAAGTCCGAATAAAATCACGTGACGAAATAATTCAAAAATAAGGATTGAAATATGTCATAAATGAATCCTTATTTCTCGAAAAATAAAATCACGTGACGTGTTTGGAAAATATTATTATGGTGAAAACTCTTAAATTATGTGTTTATTGGCCCAAAAAAATTTTCGGCGTAATTTGATCATTATTTGTTTACTTTCACCAAAACCTTATGTCCTAATTGAAGGTTCACGTGATCGCTTTTGGACTTGGTGTCTAATTGCGGAAAAAAGTTCTTAAAAAACTGTTGCAAAAACCACTTCACTTCTTTCAAAACTTGATTTAAAGCAATCTTTGGGAAAAAAAAACAGTACTACTTTTACCAAGCCTTATTCCTTTAATATACGGTCACGTGATATTTTTCGGGCTTGATGTAATGGAAAAAAGGTCTTTAGAATTTTTTTCTGATCACGATGAAAGGTTTAATTTTGTGATTTAAAACATTTGTTTGGCAAAAATAAGTTACTGTAATACAGTAAAAAGTTTCCCAAAAAAATCGCACAAACGTCATTTTGTTTCAAAGTTTATCGATAACTTATAACTTGATCTTGTCATTTAATGGTGTACAGCATGTTCGTTAAATTGCAGATTTAATGGTGAATGGTCACTACTTGCCAAAAATCGAGTCTACGAGTTAAGGTCCGCATTTTGATGTAAAGATGAGGAGTGCTGGACTGTTTAAAATAAGTAATTTCAAAAGTCAAAAATGGGTATCGATTTTATTGCCCATCTTGTGGAGAATTTTTTCTGGTCATTTTTAGACTGAAGATTTTTTTATTAGAATTTTGAAAAAAAAACGTTTTTTCGGTCATTTTTTTGAGGTTTAACAGGGATCTCCGAACCAGTTCTAGCGAAGCCGTTTGAAGAGCTAGAGGGCTGATTTTTGGCAAGTGAAAAATAAGCGTTTTTGAGTTACCCTTTTTGCATTTGGGTCGGCGACAATTATTTGACTTCAATCTGAGCACCCCGAACATCAAAATGCGGACCTAAATCAGGATTAATTATTTTAAGGGATATCCTTTTCCCAACCTAAGTCCATCTTAAAAATGCTTATTATCTCTTTAGCGCGTGTTCGAATCCCACTAATGTTGTTTTAGTGATTGTCTTGGTGATTGCTTAAGTGATTACACACCGATCAACTTTTGCGTACCCAATATCAAGCACCCTTGCATATAATAATACTCGTGACAATCACTAAGACAGCATGAGTGGGATTCGAACACGCGCTATAGAGAAAATAAGCATTTTTAAGATGAAATTAGGTTGGAAAAAGGATATATATATTATTTGAATCCGTCCAGGACCGTCCTACATTTGAAATATTAAGATTCTATTTTCTCAGATAATCAATAATCGTTTTTTATAAAGCTGTCTTTATTGGCAATAAGGATATGCCGAGAGGCTGTTAAAAAATAAGGTCCATCCTTAAGGTACTTTAACAGACAAAATTATCTTTTTTGACACTCTCTTTGCCACGGATATATTAGCCCTTGTAGACAGATTGTAGAAAATATGATAAATAATTAGGAAACAATGAAAATATTTTTTCAAACCTCCTTGTTAATTCTTGAAAAACTGCCAGATTCCTTTAAATTTTACCGTATGGCTTAAAATTTGTGTCGTTAGCGCGTAAATCCACCTACAGTAAACAAAACTCAAAATATGAAAGTTGGTGAGAATAATCTCGTATTTTTGGTGCGAATTCTCAGAAAACATTATACATGGGGCCAATATCGACGGCTCAATATGGATTAACGGCCCTAAAGGGGGTTGTCGTGTCTGATTTGCAATTTTGCAGAGCTATTCAAAGGAAAATCTGAACCTTCAGCAATAATTCCAAAATGCAATTTGTAGACTAGCCTTAATCTTGTGAAATACAAAGGTCAAACTGAAATTTTTGATGATACACAATCGTCACATGTCGTAACAGAAGGTCACTTCGCAAAATTTCAAAACCTATCTCCCCAGACACATATATCAGAAATAATGTTCGAAAAGTTGACTAATACGTGGAATGAGCAACTAAGTTTGCAATGAGCGTCTGTTTTTATTTCAGATGACTCAATTTCCTAGGGTCCATAAACTGACGATTTTTGGCCGTTTTTTCATGATATTTGGCTAAATCTATCTAAGTCGATATTTTGAAAGTTTTAGTGGGTCAATTCGAGCAAACGTTATTTTTTTAACTTCACTTTTGAAAAATACTTAGAAAAAAATCGAACAATGGCAAAATTGAAAAATTTTGATGATTCGGTTCTTAGTACACTTAATTTCAACCCGTATCACATTTGGGCATTTTTAATGCCCTCTGAGGCCTTTATTAATCAGAGTCGCTAACCCCTAAGGGAATTGTGGGTGCATGTAGGTTATTCCAACGGTCCCAAATTCGGTATTATTTTTCTTGTATCGTATCATCCAGTACATGAGAAATCGATTGCAAGCAAAACAAGTTGATTATTATCGAATAATTTGTTCTAGAATATCGGATTTGCTTGCAAAATAAAATTATTTATTTAGAGTTTTAGACATAGGATAATCTCAAATTATAAAAAAATAAACTCGCAGCAAAAAGTTACTTTGAATGAAAGTATTTTAATCAGGGTTCCAAAAGGGATGCATCTCCGCCGATTTTCCATCCCTATCCCGTTTTGGGGGATAAAAACGGGATAAGGATGAATGGATAGATTATCCCCTTTTATCCCGGACCCGGGATAGACTATCCTTTTTTTATCCCGTTCGTGTAAATACGAACAAAATTCTAAGATACAGACGAAAATCGTACAGGTTGAGTTATATGGTTTTGTCCTATTTTTGAGTAAACTGGGACAAGAAGTCACGTGTCAAACACGTGAATCCTTCTCACTGAACTTTCTTCATTTAATAAGATGAAATAGCTATTTATTGTGTTTTTTTTTTAATTTATATAATAAATTTATATTTCTCGATTGTATTTCAAGGGGTTTAAGCGCACCCTGAGGCGCCGCCCTCTGTTCCAATTTCAACCACCTGGTCCCACTCGAAGTCTCCGGGCCATTCTTAACAATCCCTTAAAGGTTAAAAAACAATTCAAACTGTATATGATTTCAGAGAATTTGAAATTCATTGGTGGTATTTTCAAAGCTCTACCTAAACTAGAAAGTACTTTTTTCGGAGTTTGAAATCATCGAGGCGAATTAAAAAATAAGGGAAGATATTAACAAAAATCGTAGATAAGGAGAAAATATTGTGATGCTAGCTCAATTCGTCAAAACTTTGTTGATATTTTCGATGACTCATTACTTCCGATTTGACTGGAAGTAAAGTTAAAATTTCAATTTGATAAGGAATAATATACAAGTAAATACATTGTAGAGAAGAACAACTTGAATAAAACTTTGGTAGAATTTTTAATTACTCATCACTTCTGGTTAGACCGGAAGTAAATTAAATTTATTTATTTTATTAGTAATATCATACAAGTAAATGGATTTTGGGGTAAAATAATTTAATAAAAAAATTGGTGGCACTTTTGATAACTCATCACTTCCGGTTTGACCGGAAGTTAGGTTTTAATTTTAATATGATAAATGATAATATACAAGTATATAAATTATTGGGTAAAACAACTTGAAAAACACTCTGGTCACATTTTCAATAGCATGGTGGGCCACATCTTCAAGTAAGTTTCCGATACTTATGTTCAAATAAAAAAAGCTTTTCAAATAAAAAGGTTTCTAATTAATATTTTCTAAAAAAGGGGATGGAGAGGATAAAAAAGGATAAACCGGGATAGGGATGAAAAAAAGGATAGAAACGGGATAAAAAAGGGGATGAGGATAAAAGGGGGGATAGACAAGGGATAAAAAGGGAGATGGGGATAAAAGGAGGATGGAGATAAAAAGGGGAAGGAACTTTCCATCCCTATCCCTCTATGGCTCTGAATTTTCCATCCCATCCCTATCCCCCTCTATCCCCCTTGGTTTATCTCTTCTATCCCTATCCCTTTTGGAAGCCTGATTTTAATATTATTATTTTTAAGATTTTTGCCTTTTTTTCAATATTTAAATTTTTAGCCTATGCGATGTGATAATCGCGCAGTAGATCTGCATAAAACAGTGATTGCGAGAATTCTAAAATTATTCTGATTCAGAGCCGATAAGAATTTTACTTAGAGAATCGAGAATTTTATTTAAAAAAAAATCGCATGTATCGTTCGTGAGTTAAACTTAGGTTTTAAAAAAATTGTACATTGTGCCTATATTTAACTATAGCCATGAATTAAAAAAAAAACTTATCAGATTGCAGAGAATTTTTTTTTATAAATTATTTCGGCATTATGTAATTTTCGGATACGTGGATATTTAACGGTTGATGTTAAAAAAAATTTTAGAAATAAATCAATTTTTGACTTTTCAAGGTTACGAACTACAATATAGAATTGAAAAAATACATGGCCACTCAATTCTCACAAAAGATACTTGACTTTTAAAAAATATTATTTTCCCCAGCACATTGCTGGAAGCACTCACAATCCCCTTAACCGATTGTGACTATTTGAAAAATGCGGAATCCGAGCATTTCATTGGACAAATTGACCAGATTTGAGCCAATGGAATCGGCGTATCCTGCAATACAGGGTTTTGATTGGCTGCTGGTATCCCGCGTTGTTTGTTTCATTCAAATAATCACGATCTGTCAACCGAGGGCCCTTAATTCATATAGACAAATTTGCCAATATCGCCGAAAAAACTAACGCAATTTCACGACTTTTAGCTAAAATACTTCCAGTGCCCCTATCGCCGAAACGCCCACGCAATTTTATGTCTTTGAATGACGTATTTTCCAAGATTGAATTTCAAAATGTTTTTTTTTAGACTTTTGTTTGTTTATTTTTTGATCGACTTTTTTAAAAAGGCTTCTTAACTATAGAGAATGGTGTAGGCGGAAAATATTCATTATTTCCAAATGCAAATTTCTAGAATATATACTTCTAAATGTTTTTGAAAAATTTTTATTATCGATTGACTAACAATAGATATGAAATTTTTTTTCTGACAAGTTTGTGATATCAACCTTTCAATTGTATACATTTGTATTCGTTTATAAACTTATAATTTTTTTGGTCGATTTTTTTTCCCGATCTTTTGTATAAAATTGCGTAGGCGTTAAAACTCTTTATAGAATTAATATAGAAGTTCTACGCTACGCAATTTTTATAGAAAAGTCGGGGGAAAAAATGACAAAAATTATCGATGAAAATGGTATACCTCCATATAATACTCATTTGGTGATCTACTTTATATCTTCTTCCAATCTAAGTGGAATCTTTGAAATGAGGGTTTATCTGAGATAATTATTTCTATAGGCGTGTTCGAACCCACTAATGTGTTAAGTGATTGTGTTTTAGTGATTGCCCAGGTGATAGCACGATAAAACTTTGGGCGGCTTCCAATATCAGCACCTTGCCTATTATCATACCAAGACATCACTGAGACAACAATTAGTGGGATTCGAACACGCCTATAGATGATATTTCATTCAGATCACTTGGTTGAAAAGTAGATGAACCGATTGTTAAAGTTCGTATCCCCCTTTCACCTATCCGGGAATATCGGTCTATACTAAACACACTACGTTAATATACAGGGCCGGGATATTCCGGTAGTGTGAAAGGGGGATATAAAATTAAGAAAATTAAAAAAAAACATTATTTTGTTATCGCTAGAATATGGGCTTATGCGAAATTTGTTGGCATATAACTTTCAGTGATTATTGACAATATATTAATATCATATTGTTTCTCGTCCTTAAGTGTAAGCCGTAATTGCTTTTCATGAATCATAAACACCGACGTTTTTGTTCTTAAGCGTCTCCAGTATGGGCCATAATTAGAAGCGTCATGACGAGACTGTCGTGAGAGTTTTCGCTGTAGTTAAAACAAGTTTTAAATAATAAAAATTATGGGACGCTTGTAGCATGTATATAATTGCAACGACGGTGTTAATTTATACTTTCAGTTCGAAAAGTGTCAGTTGGTGCAGTACAATTAAGGTTTGTTGCGATCAAGCATAGCTCAAAAATAAAGGTTTCAGTTCTTTTTTAAAAAAGTGTCAGTGTCGATGACCACAGGAATAAAAGTTCTCATGTACAGTATTTAAACAGGCTTCCAAAAGCCTCTTTGGCGATTTTACATCTATCAAAATTTCCTATCTTTTGCTATGGAAAGAGAATAGAAGGGGATAAAAGCATCTTTTTTATACGCTTGAATAAGCTGCTTGATGTAAACTATTCAATATTGTAATCCTAGGTGTCAAACATTTGTTTTCGATAATTATTAACCTGAAAATTCTAGAATTAATAAAAAGGTTCACCTAATTGGTATCGCTAAATAGTCCTGAACTTTTTTCACGGTTACACTCGTAGCTACGAGGACTCGTAAGAGGTGTTAAATTTCTATCTCTGATTCGGAAATATTTTGGTTAAAATAAGTTTGCCTAGATCCGAATTCAAAAAAATATATAATTCTTTGGAATTGGATCCGTATTGCGGATACTTTTTCACGCTTAAAATTCAGGTCGATATTTTTCTGCGTAATTATTAATTGGTTTGACCCTTCAGTATAGGATTGAGGATTTTTTTATTTTAAATGAGATATTATGGAAATAAGTATATAAATTATGTTTAAATTAATGAGGAGGATTTCAAAATAGACCTTTCCATAACCTGTTTTCTTAAAACAGGATATCATTAGTCTCATTTAAATTTAATTTGCCACATATCATCAAATTTAAAAGAATCTGGATTTTACATTAATTAGTTTGTACTTATGGAATAAAACATATGTGTAAATTTTCAATTATTTGTTTTGTTTCAATCCATCAAACATTTCCTTGTATATCATTTTTTGAAATTTTTCAGCAACGAAAAAATCTACGTCTTAAGGGGGTTGTGGTGAAGAATGTTGGAATTGCTGGGGAAAATAGTCCTTCCTCCAGCTGGACTGAAGGGTCGATAACGGGCATATAAGAATAAATGAGATAAATACGGGAGACTAAACCTCTCTGTCACTTTCTGAACCTTCTCTGTTAACTGCAAATAATTTTTTTAATTTGGTGGAAGGATGGCTTCACGTACGCATCGAAACTGGTAAAAATATGTTCTCAATTCACAGAAAAACTGTAAAATCTCGATCAATTTTGCTTTAAATTGAATAAAACAGAAAAGTATGAAATAGAAATATTGCCATATATTANTCATTTTTTTGATCGACTTTTTTAAAAAGCCTATCTTTAACTATAGAGAAATGTGTAGGCGGAAAATATTCATTATTTCCAATGCAAATTTCTAGAATATATATTCTAAATGTTTTGAAAATTTTATTATCGCATTGACTACAATAGAATTATGAAATTTTTTTTCTGACAAAGTTTGTGATATCAACCTTTCAATTGTATACATTTTTATTCGTTTATAACTTATAATTTTTTTGGTCGATTTTTTTCCCCGATCTTTTGCTATAAAAATTGCGTAGGCGTTAAAACTTCTATTATAAATTATAATAGAAGTTTTAACGCCTACGCAATTTTTATAGCAAAAGATCGGGGGAAAAAATCGACCAAAAAAATTATCGATGAAAATGGTATACCTCCATAATAATACTCATTTTGGTGATCTACTTTATATCCTTCTTCCAATCTGAGTGGATCTTGAAAATGAGGGTTATCTGAGATAACTTATTTCTATAGCGCGTGTTCGAACCCCACTAATGTTGTCTAAGTGATTGTGTTAGTGATTGCCCTAGTGATTACGCACCGATAAACTTTGGCGCTTCCAATATCACGCACCCTTGCCTATTATCATACCCAAGACAATCACTGAGACAACATTAGTGGGATTCGAACACGCGCTATAGAGATAACTTTCATTTTCAAGATCCACTTAGGTTGGAAAAAGTATATGAACCGATTGTTAAATTCCGTATCCCCCTTTCACACTATCCGGAATATCCCGGTCCTACTACTAAAAACACACTACGTTAACTATACAGGGCCGGGATATTCCGGATAGTGTGAAAGGGGGATATAAAACTTAAGAAAATTAAAAAAAAACATTATTTCTGTATCGCCTATGATATGGGCTCTATCGCCGAAATTTGTTGGCATAAAACTTTCAGTGATATTGACAATATATTAACAATATCATATTGTTCTCTCGTCCATAAGTGTAGCGTAATTGCTTTTTCATGAAATCATAAACACCGTCTTTTTGTTCTTAAAGCGTCTCCCAGGCTATGGGCCATAATTAGACGTCATGACGAGACATGTCGTGAGAGATATTTCCGACTGTAGTTAAAACAAAGTTTTAATCAATTAAAAAATTATGGGACGCTGTAGCATGTATATAATTGCAACGAACGGTGTTAAACTTTATAATTTCAGTTCGAAAAGTGTCAGTTGGGTGCAGTACAATTAAGCTTGACGCGATCAAGCATAGCTCAAAAATAAAAGGTTTCAGTTCTTTTCAAAAAGCTTGTAAGTGATGCAGATGACCACAGGAAATAAAAGTTCTCATGTACAGTATTTAAACCAGGCTTCCAAAAAAGCCCTCCCTTTGGCGATTTTACATCCCTATCCCAAAAATTTCCCTATCTTTTGCTATGGAAAGAGATAGAAAAGGGGATAAAAGCCATCTTTTTATACAGCTTGAATCAAGCTGCTTGATGTAAACTATTCCAAATTGTAACTCCTAGGTGTTCAAAACATCGTTTTTCGAATAATTACTTAACCTGAAAATTCTAGAATTAATAAAAAGGCTTCACCTAATTGGTATCGCTAAATAAGTCCTGAACTTTTTCACGGTTACAACTCGTAGCCTACGAGGACCTCGTAACGAGGTGTTAAAAATTTCTATCTTCTGATTCGGAAATATGTTTTGTAAAATAAAGTTTCCTAGATCCGAATTTCAAAAAAATATATAAATTTTTGGAATGCGGAATCCGTATTGCGGATACTTGTTCACGCTTAAATCAGGTCGATATTTTTCTCGCACGTAATTAAAATTAAATCGGTTGACCCTTCAGTATGAGGATTGAGGATTTTTTATTTTAAATTACGATATTATGGAAATAAGTATATAAATTATGTTTAAATAATGACGGAGGACTTTCAAAATACGACCTTTCCATAAAACTGTTTTCTTAAAACAGGATATCATTAGCTCTCATTTAAATTTAATTTGCCAACATATCATCAAAATTTAAAAGAATCTGGATTTTACATATAATTAGTTTGTACTTATGAATAAAAAATATGTGTAAAATTTTCAATTATTTTGTTTTGTTTAAAATCCAATCACACCACTTTCCGTTGTATATCCATTTTTTCGAAAATTTTTCAGAAACGAAAAAAATCCTACGTCTTAAGGGGGTTGTGGGTGTAGAATGTTGGAATTGCTGGGGAAAATAGTCCTTCCTCCAGCTGGACTGAAGGGTCGATAACGGGCATATAAGAATAAATGAGATAAATACGGGAGACTAAACCTCTCTGTCACTTTCTGAACCTTCTCTGTTAACTGCAAATAATTTTTTTAATTTGGTGGAAGGATGGCTTCACGTACGCATCGAAACTGGTAAAAATATGTTCTCAATTCACAGAAAAACTGTAAAATCTCGATCAATTTTGCTTTAAATTGAATAAAACAGAAAAGTATGAAATAGAAATATTGCCATATATTA
>SCLH01001637.1:35493-57887 GCA_004367855.1 Oikopleura vanhoeffeni | reverse complement strand
CTCCTCCAGACATTTTTGTGATTTTGGAGGTCTTTATATTTCGTATATTTTGCCCCAAGGGAGAAGTTCCTTTGAAATATGCTTCACTCACGGTAACTTACCAAAACACAATTCCTCACTAAAAGGCCACTTTTAATCTAAATGCTGTAGTTTTTTGTTTAAATATGGCTCTATCGTTATTGTCAAATGATTTTGTATAATTTAAATGCTCAAAGATCCGCGGTCATTAATTCAGTATTTTTGGTTCCGTCAAAGCTCAAAGGCCTCAGTTCACCCGCATTATAAAACGACATTTTTGGGTCAAATTCCTATTCACACCGATTTGTCCTCACAGAGCGGATTCTGAACTGTTTCTGGAATTTTATATTTTGGCTTTATTTCAGAGTATAAGTTCTATAATTTAAATAAGTAAAATTCAAAAGTCCGAAACTGCTGTAGTTTCGTTTGAAACCGTTTTGGTCAAATATTGTTGACCCATGTGCAAGAACTTTAAAAATTCCGCTTCATTTTTAGTAATTTTGTCTGTTCAATAGCTCAAAAATGGCCTCAAGATTACCAGCTAAAACGACATTTTTGGTCTAAATTCCTTTCATACGACCAAATTTGACATCACAAGCGAGATTACCTAGAACTGTTTCTTGAAATTCTATATTTTGGCTTATTCTCCAATTTAAGTTCTTAAATTGATAAATAAGGTAAATTTTAAATCGAGAAAATTCGTATTAAATCAGTTCTTTCATCAGCCGTCATTTGAGTCAAAATAATTTTTTGACCATGTTGACAGACTTATTAAAACTTCGCTTCATTTGGGATTTTTTGTCCTGTTCCAAAGCTCAAAAATGGCCTCAGAGTTTAACCGGCTAAAATGACTTTTTTGGTCAACATTCCATATGAAACACCAAATTTTTCTATCAGGCAGATCTTAGACTGTTCTTCTGAAATTTAATATCTTGTTTAATTTTGAAGTTCTGGCTGCTTTTTAGTAATTTATTTTTAATTGTTTTGCTAAATATATTCGAATTGTAATGATTTTTTCAGTTTCTTCTGCCCTTGAAGCAAAATCATCTCGTCAAACCCGCAAACTTAATCCTTCCGCCAGTTTTTCAAAGCCCGCGGCCCGTTCACTTTTTATATTATTAGTCCTTTCTTCCGTCATAATAAGAATCTTATTTGATTGACTATTTGACGATTTTGAAAAATAAGAAATTTCAAAAGTCAAAAATCGGTTTCAATGTGTACTTAAAGCTATCTTGTAGAGAATTTTTTTTCTGGGTCATTCAAAAGACGTAGGATTTTTTTTGGTTTTGAATTTTTTTTTTAATAAAATGTGCTTTAACCTTGTGAGCACAGCAGCATTATGGCCTCTAGCATACCTAAATCATTCAAAACGGCAGAAAACGGGATCGAAGAATCTTTTCTTTCAAACACATATAAAAATTAGATCGGTCCGAAAACTAATTGACATTTTTCAAATGTTTGTCCCTGAATTACGGGTGTGGTGATCTTCATTAGGATTTTTCGCCTATTTTTCACTCCTAAAAATTTTTCAGAACTAGACATAAATACAAGTCTGAGATTAGCCAGTATGTTAGGAAAGCGTTTTTTGGATACATAAATGGTTGAAATACAAATTTTTGGTATCTAGGGCAGTATTTTTTTTGTGAATTGTGAAATCTTCTAAAATTTCACTTGCAAGTATCCCATGAAAAATTTAAATTATTATAAAATTATTTGAGCAGTCAAAAGCTGTCAACAGTTGTACTTTCATTAGCAATTAACTTGAAAATAATAAAAAGTTTAATAATCTGCTTTCTAGGCAAAAATAAACAGTTTTTAATCGTAAAATCATTGATTTTTCCATTTAAATTTTCGGCGACTTATTATATAAATTACTTTTGAATTTAATTAGATATAAAAAAAAAAAAATATCTAATATGCTAATACTATGACGTATGTTCAGTATTCTTGTGCATTCGTTTCCGATCGTGAAAGGTCATTTGTGAAGACTAACTGTGACCGTGTATCACGTTGATATGGTTATACCTTGTTTTTCTCACTTATTTTTCTAGAACTAAAAATTGAAATTCTAGAATATAAATTTCGATGCGAAATATTACTCTCAACTTCTTATGCAAGAAAAATTCAAATTTAACTAGCCTTTAAGCTTTCTGTGAACAACATTAGAAGTAGAGCACAATTGTGGCTCTGTGCCGGCGAAACTTTTTTTATATTGCTCACAGGGTTAAAGGTGACGAAAAGTGATCTTTAGTCCTCTGGTTCTCAGGGAGTTAAAATACGGTATAGAAATTAAACCTAAATTGACTTGACAACAAAGGGTTTTTTACATGGAGAATATTTGCAACGTTATCTGATCACCAGCTTGGTCACAATTGACGCGGTAAAAACCTACCGGTATCCGGAAGTCATATTTCTAATTTACACGTTACCAATAAGATGCGTAATTAAATCGGTTTCTGATAGGATTATTGAAACTAGGGGTTCATAAGTGACCGCTACAGGTGGCGCCAGAAGGGAATTTATATTCTGAGTTAAATTCCTCTCTGGGACCACCTTGCAGGTCACTTATCTGACCTTAGTTCATAATTACCCCTTTCCGAAAACAGATAATTGCGCATCTTATTGGTACGCTGTATTATCATGAATATGACTTCGGTACCGGTAGGTATACTTTACCGGTCCAATTCTACCAGCGGTGATCCGATACGTTGCAAAAATCTTCCTCTGATAGAAACCCTTCGCTGTTCATTGAATTTATTTAATTTCTATAGCCGTTATTCTAACTTCGTGAAGAACCGGGGACTAACATAAAGTCATTTTCGCACTTAAACACATTATTTTTGTTTTTGCAAAAAAATTCAAACCGAAAAAATCGCTACTCTTAAAATTGACCAGAAAAAAAAACCTTCTCTTAAAATGACCGAGCAAAAAATCCTTTGGACTCTGTGAACGCGATTATAAGACTTAATGACCAGAAAAAAATTTTCTACAAGATAGCTTTAACACACATTGAAACCGACTTTTTGACTTTTGAATTCTATTTCAAATTCGTCTTTTGTAGAAAAATTCTCTACAAATGAGTCAATCAAATATATTCTATATCTCTCAATTTATCTCACCCACATCCTTAAAAATAGGGTTAAAATGGATAATGACCATAGGCTGTTACCGTTATTTCGACTTCTGGCATTTTTTAGAATTTAAAAATGCCGATTATCTTTCCAAAATATCTGGGCTAAATCATTATTAATATGGTATCGGAATCTAGAAGTTTAGGAGGACACTCCCGAAACCATTGTTTCTGGTTGATCAAGTCGATTCCGACCAATGAGAAGCCCGGAATTTTGAAGAATTTCCGAAAGAACTTTTTGCTCTCTGAACCATTTTGACAAACTGTACTTTTTAATTTTTCCATAGAATATCGTAGATTCAAAATGCTGAAAACTGTTAACACCCTAGGTGATCCAAAGTTTAATTAGTTCTTAGGATTTTCCGAATTTTGGGTATTTTTTGGAAAAAAATGGTTGACTAAGAAAAAAATATATTTTAAGTTCAATATAATCATAATTTTGAATTAAGATTCGATAATAGAAAATACAATTTCGATTTTAAATTTTTTTATAGCGTTTAAGGGGGTAGTCGTCGCAACAGATTTCGCTTAAAAGTTGAGACTCATACCTATATCGCCGAAAACAAAATGTCATGAGCTTGGTCTAAGATTTTTATGATACAAGTTTAACACGCTAGAGGCCTCAAAACGCTAAAATATAAAACCTACTCCTCCTTAAATACATAGGATCACCAATTTTCGCCGCTTTTATTTGAGATTTTCTATAATTTAAAGAATATATACATCCCGCCTTCTGATTGTTCAGCATTCAATCTTTTAAGATAAATGCGTAAATATTAGTACGAAGAATGCGCGTAACTCTTTGCAATGCTCTTACCAATTTGATAATAAATCAAAATTAGATGTTAGTTGCCAATAAAATGTTTCAATGATAACAATGCATTTTATATAAGGTGGTTGCAAAGGCAGTCCATCTATTGATACTAGAAGTGCTGTCAACTTACTTCACGATTTATGATCCTAACTGGCCTGTTCGGTAATCTCTTGAATTTTAAAATTGTGAAAAAAGTTCAAAAGTCTCCAAGAAAATATGCCATAAATTTTTCTAGAGTTCTAAACATTTGGAAAATTGTTGTTTGCTCTCTGCGCGCAGAATAATTTGACCATGTTTATAATCTCGTTTCCAGAAGACCGCATTAGTTGCGACTTTTGATATTCATTCCAAAATTGTACGAGAACCTGCTGACCTTAAATATATGATATAGATCCTACCTGTATAATTTCAAACTGTGATCTGGGAGTTCAAGGGGGTAGGTCGTCGCCTTTGTACCTTTCATCCGCCTCAGAAACAATTAGGAAGTTGTAAATTTGTGAGGATACTCGTTTGTAGATCTAGCCTTCGCTCTAACGATTAGAATCTCTCAACAGTCAACTTTGTTAGCATCACACCCACCAGGTGGTGAGTCTATTCTAGTAGACTAAACGGTTCTTTCAAACTCGATCTTCTTTTAGACCCCCCACATACAAGCGTCTGAAATTTACACAGAGTACAGAGAAGAGTAAGTTTACTAAATATGTTGGCAGCATTTTTAGAATTTCTCGCCTCTTGAATTTTTCTTAAGCCATGCATTAACCGAGTTTACACCAAATTTTTCGTCTTCAAAGGAACTTCTTCCTCAGACGATGTCGCAGCATAGGACCGTTTTTTCGACTCAGGTGACTCGAATATGAGTGTCGCTCAATATGGTTTGTCTCGGATTTTTGAATTTCACCCCTAGAATTCTAGCAATATGACTCACTAAGTAAACCGAAATGAAAAGTCGAAAAAAGTTCGTCTGATCGGAACAAGAAGTAAACGCCAATGAAGCTGAGACTTCACTGATCAACAAATTTGGACTGCACAGCTAATCAATAATTTTTAACTAATCAGGTCAAATTTCGATCAATTGGTTTAACATTTTGGCTTAAAAATAATTGAAATTTCTACGACATCGATTTAGACCTCATTCCGATAATTTTAATGTCCATGGCATCTGTTTCGGGGAGTCATATTCACCAATAAAAAATGTTCATTCATGGTGAAAAACCGGTTGTCTTGCGGTTTAAAGCAAAAAAATATTCGAATTCTGACAGAAGTTCTAGATTTTGTTCTAGATTGTCTGTTGAAAAAAAATTAATTACACCATGAGATTCCTTGCGGGTTCAACTTTAGTGCATAACCGATATTAATGTATCCATAACATTAATCTTTAGGGCTTTAAAACAAAACCGACACGCTACCCCTTAAAGGTCAGAAAGTCTTGAACATCACGGCACTCACTATTTTTTTCTAAATGGTCTCGACAATACTTCTGTATGCATCGGAACATGAACTTCTTACCAATACAACCTGAAAAACTACGACTCCTTTAGCCATACCGCAAACATGGCCCAAAACGACCCTGTTCAGTTATTTTTTGAAGCACTCCTTTTAGGGTGAAAATGTGAAAAAATACACTATCATTTTTTTTGTTATAAAAATATACATCCTCTTTGAAAAAATCAAATTGTTTTGAAATAAGACGAAAAAAATACGACTTTAAAAAAAAACCTTTGCTCGTGGTCAACTCAATTTACCGGTTGGTCGAACATGCTATAATAAAAGTTGGAAATAAAATGTGTCCCAGATATTAGAAACTTTCATTCCTAAAGTTTTTATTAGATTGCCATGAAGGAATAGAAAGATATGAGCCTTTGTAAAAACCTTTCCAGCCTAAACAACCCCCTAAAGTAACGTTCAAGTAAGAATAAAGGCACTCAAAATCAAAATACTGCCAAAAAACAGTTAACTTCAACCTTTAAATTTTTTTATTTTTAAAATTTCAACAAAAACTAGAAATTGACTAGTCTTTTCTGAGTCTTCAGAGAAAAAAATAATAAAAGGGCTGTGTTTTGCCCATAAACCAGGCTTTGCGGTGAATTAAATGCACAAATTTAAAGTTTCTTTACAGTGAGTGAGACCAATGGGCAACACACAAGCTTTTCGAAAAAGTTTTGCTCATTGGTCTCACCTACTGTATATTTTCAAGGAGGAGTAGGCTTTTGCGTGAGGCTCTCAAATTAACTGTTTTGGCCATTAGGGGCAAAATTTTGAAAAAAAAGCTGTGTTGTGGGATGCGCATATATGGAAGTGGAATTCCCATAATAAGAAAAAATGATGAGGAATGAATGAGGAGTAGTCTTTTAAGTGTTTTTTGGGACGCCTGTTAAAAATCATTGTCTGAGCGTAGGTTGAAGTATAAATTGCTGTGAGTGGTACTGGCAACTTCCTAAAGGCTTGTACTACGTATTTAGAAAAAACTTAAATTATTTCTAAAGCCAGTTATATAGCCAGTTATAGCCAGTTATATAGCCTCATATTTTCGCAAAAAAATCACTCCAAAATGTTGAAAAAAGTGCCCAATCATCGTCACGCACATCCTTAGAAGATGAATTTATAAAATCGGTATCCATTTTTTAATTCTAAATTTTTATTTCATAAAAAATATTTCACCTTATGAACTCTTTTCATGACCTTCTGAATCTTTTTTATGACGATTTTAAGAAATTTAAATTGACGTCAAAATTGTGTAAAAAAGTAATATAAATATATATTCCAGTTAGGAATTGTGATCTTCTGAGATGACAGCGAATGACGACTTGGATGTTCTAACAATGAAGTATAACTTGTCACTGAAAAAGTTATCAGACTCGGAGACCAAAATTGGAGATATTTTATTTATTGCCAATTTGATTGTTCTTATTGGGTGCGTTATTGGTTATATTTGGCTGTGCAGGATTTGTGCAAAGGTAATATGTTTGAACTTTTTAGATTTCTGAATTAAAGCAGCGACCAATTACGGCTCAGAGTGGTTTGAAATCGATGACCAAAAATATGATTTTGAATGTTAAAAAAAAGTTCCAAAGTTTATATTTTAACATACAGGAATGAAAATAACTCAACCACTGTCGTAGCTCTCGTCGGTAAAATAAATAAAGTCCGTACGAGCTTACCGATGATTTGCCATAAAACTTCACTAGATTGTATAATTTGTATTATGGATCTTTATTTCAGACTGTGGCGTTCAGAGATTCCGTCAGATCAGTGCTGTCAAGCAGGAGTCTCAAGCACAGCTCATTGATAACATCGAACTCCATAGAATTACCTCGTATCTCAGCCTGAAGCACGAAACAAATCATTACAAAGAAGAGAAAAATTACTGGTTGCATCTAGCATACCGGTTTTCATGTTAGAATATTTGTCCAAAACCGAAGAAATTGACAAATATTATTTTGAATGAAATACAACACTTACGAAAACGTCCTGAGTAAACGTGTCTTAGTACGAGGTGTATGTCATAGTCTGCATGAATTTCCACCTATCGATTCCAGCGAATGGGTTGTGGGTGTAAAATTTTGGAAATTTGCGATCTCCTAACAAAGTTGTAGAAGTTTTGCTCCAGTTGATACTCCAAGAGTAACTGAANAACAATTTGACAAATTAACAACCACCACCCCATTAGAGATATTTAAATTTTGGGGCAAAATTGTGACCTTCCGAAAACAATTTTTTTTTTTGAATTTTACTCTTCAAATTTTTTAAATATTTAAGTTTCTAATTCGATTATATTTTTTTGGCGTTTATTCTGATTCGATATTTTATCTCTCATATGTTTTCTAATTTTGGCCTTGAAAAAGTAACGTCAAGCCAGCCAGTTGGTTTCGTGCTGTCAAGCCAAGCCTAGCCAACGATTTTGTTGTCCGAACAAGCCAAGCCAGACAAATACCAATTTGGAGCTAAGTCTTTGGATGTCATAAATTATGACTCATAATTGCTCAGATAATAAATTTAAGCTTTCTGCCTCAACTTGCTAGTATTTTAGATTTTTCAAATGTAGTTTTTGTATTAACTGAGAACAATTAACCCTAATTTCGAGTTTTTATAAATATTTCATCTGATCGGATTGTATCGGATCGTCTCAAAAAATAAACTTGATCGGATTGAGGAAATTTAAAAACCTGATTGGATTGACCTGATCGGATTGAGGAGTTTTAAAAACTTGATCGGATTGACCTGATTGGATTGAGGAGTTTCATAAACTTGATCGGATTGGATCGGATCAAAAAAAGTCGATCCAATTCAATCCGATCAAGTTCTGCCGACCCCTGGTCGTAGCTCTCGTCCGTAAAATAAATATAGTCCGTACGAGCTTACCGATGATTTGCCATAAAACTTCACTACATTGTATAATTTTTATTATGGATCTTTATTTCAGACTGTGGCGTTCAGAGATTCCGTCAGATCAGTGCTGTCAAGCAGGAGTCTCAAGCACAGCTCATTGATAACATCGAACTCCATAGAATTACCTCGTATCTCAGCCTGAAGCACGAAACAAATCATTACAAAGAAGAGAAAAATTACTGGTTGCATCTAGCATACCGGTTTTCATGTTAGAATATTTGTCCAAAACCGAAGAAATTGACAAATATTATTTTGAATGAAATACAACACTTACGAAAACGTCCTGAGTAAACGTGTCTTAGTACGAGGTGTATGTCATNCACGGTGGTCCACTTCAGTCAGAATCGTAAATGGCCCTTTAACTTTGATCAAATTGGCTGAAATTTCGGCTGTGAGTTTTAAATCAAAAATTAATCGATTTGAGTCTAATTATTTTTTTTTATTTCCAGGCTTCTGATTGGCCTATTTTTTCAACACTTTCCGTTAATGTATGAATTAAGCCACCTATACCAAAATGTTCGTCTCGCTGTGACAAATCGAATGGTAGGTGAAAAATTATAAAATTAATTAGTTTGGCTGTTCTTCTTGTTGAAACAAGAATGGAAAATCTAAAAATTCTGGGTGAGTCAGAAGTAAACAATTCTTGAACAAAGTTATAATTTATTGCCACCTGGCCAATCTAGAATTGTTTACTTTCTACTCAAATCTTAAAAACATACTACCCGCAGATTGTATTCCGCGACATGCGCACAGATTGCGTGGGCGGAGCCCCTATCTCACAATGGGCAAGTCGAGCCCCATTGGCTGAAATTTTCCCCCATGGCTGGGGTATACATTCTTTTGATAGTACAATACAAATTAATAATTTGAAATTCGCCAAAAATTAAAATTTTTGTAGTAATTCAGGTCAGAATTTACAGACAAAAATTTTGGTGATACTGTCGGAGACTCATGATTTCCGGTTTAACCGGAAACAACTGGTACCTTTTTTTTAAGTAGCTCCAAACGATTCTTTATTCAAGCGAAATAATCAACCGCATATACGATATTTCTGAAATTTTCAGTAAGGGAATAACTTTTTTTATTTTACGTTGCGCTGCACATCCTGATTAATTTCACCGGTATTTGACCGGAAATTATCGGTTTTTCTAAAACTGCTCTAACGTTTTTCATGAAACTTGCAGGGAAGGGTCCAAAAAATCAAGGTATTCGAAAAAACTGTCAAAAATAAAATCTGACACCGTTGAGAGGGTCATATTACATGGTATTGCTATCTTTAGATTGTTTGAGTAAAATTCAGCCAAAACATGGGCATCTGTACAGTTTGCCCTCAGGAATTTGAAGGGCCATTTACGATTCTGACTGAAGTGGACCACCGTGTGNCGTACGAGCTTACCGATGATTTGCCATAAAACTTCACTAGATTGTATAATTTGTATTATGGATCTTTATTTCAGACTGTGGCGTTCAGAGATTCCGTCAGATCAGTGCTGTCAAGCAGGAGTCTCAAGCACAGCTCATTGATAACATCGAACTCCATAGAATTACCTCGTATCTCAGCCTGAAGCACGAAACAAATCATTACAAAGAAGAGAAAAATTACTGGTTGCATCTAGCATACCGGTTTTCATGTTAGAATATTTGTCCAAAACCGAAGAAATTGACAAATATTATTTTGAATGAAATACAACACTTACGAAAACGTCCTGAGTAAACGTGTCTTAGTACGAGGTGTATGTCATAGTCTGCATGAATTTCCACCTATCGATTCCAGCGAATGGGTTGTGGGTGTAAAATTTTGGAAATTTGCGATCTCCTAACAAAGTTGTAGAAGTTTTGCTCCAGTTGATACTCCAAGAGTAACTGAACGATATTTTGCATGCGAATAAGGCCTTCAAAGATTGAAATAACGTTTTTTGTTATTTTAAAGTGAGTAAGGCAAACAAATTGCCGACCTTTGCTTATCACCGCTTCTGACCAATTGGGGTACCGCCCACCAGATCCCGCCCGCCTCGAAACTATTATTTGCTTTTGGCTCGAAACTTTTGTAGGATATCCCTTAGTAGGATCCCTTGTAGAAGATCCCTTAAAATGTAAATCTGTCGAAAACGATCGCCCGCGAAGTTTGATAAATCTGCTAAGTGAGGGAGCTAACCCAGGGAGCTCTTGGCTGACTTATTTGTGTGTTCGAAGTTTCGAGCCGTAGTCAAATAGCAGTTTTTGAGGCCGGCGGGAACGGTTGGGCGGATCCGGACCAATTGATATTAACTACCTATGTTGGAAGTAACTTACTGTCAGTTCAAATCATCTCGTGGAATTGTGTACTTATGAAAATAAACTTTGCCCTGCACAAACATGAAATAACCCAAAAAACATTAATAATTTTCATCAGATCAATTTGATTTTTTCCTTAATTTCGTATTTTTTAGTTCAAATCATTTCGTGAAATTGTGCACTGATGAAATATTCGAGAATACACTTTGTCCTTGACAAATACATGTATGAAATAACCTGAATAAAACATAAATAACTTTTATCAGATCAATTTGAGAGTTTCTTTAATTTCCAAATTTTCAAGTTCATCAATAATTATGAAAAAAATATTAATTGAATATTATTTGCGGTCAATTCTTCTCAATAAAAAGTTGATTAACTCCCAGAAGACGAAAAGGTAACTTCATAGCATAAGCTTCTTTGCGCTACTTTTTTGACTCATTAAAAATGTCAATGAGTCAAAAAAGTAACCACATAATTGTATAAGATGCAAAACAAAATTTGGAAAAATCGTAAATTAGAAATATGTCCAAGAACCTATTATGTCCAAAACCTAAGAATCCTGAAAAATATTGATATTAATAATTTCGTACTGAAAATTTTCAACTTTTGAGGAAAAAGTGTCCCAAAAAAATTGCCTGAGTTTTTTTACCTATAAGTATAAAAAATACGACCGTTTATAGTTTGACAGTGATTATATGTACCGTTCAAGCACCAGAGAGCTCTCAACTTAGGAACATTATGCCACTTTATTACACATTGGGTTATTTTAATTATCCTCAGAAAATAATTGCTTCCAAAATATTAGAAAATTGAAGGAATTTGTTATGACTTAATTCGTGTTAGACTCGATCACCTTCAAGCTTAATTTCAAGTTGATTCTTTCAAATTAAAAATACCCCTAAACTAACCTCGAAGTCGACTTTTTGATGAAAGTTTTAATAACTGCGACTACAACTGTATATAAATTATTTGTACATCGGTTGCTATAGTGTTTATTAATTAGTTCCTGAAACAAAGTTACTAATACTTCCATTCGAAAGTCGGGTCGCAAGCAAAATGTAGAATTTTACATTTTGCTGTTTTCTAAATTTAGCTTTTTCGCCGTTTGTTTTTTCTACATTTTACTGTTTCTACCAATTTGCTACAAATTGTCTTCCTCGAATTGTCCGAAATATTAGCCTTCCCAGAACTGTTTCAAACCGCGGCCGCTCTATTTTTTACCCATACAACACATGGCGTCAGAGAAAACTTCGATCCGAGCAGGTTTTTCTAAACGGTCTGCCGACCCCTGGTTTCTACATTTCACCTCCCTGAGGAAAAAAGACCTCAATGTTCCGTTTTGCGGAATCTTTAAATTGATACTCTTTAAATTGGTACAATATCCTCGAAATTAACGTCGAATGTCTTCTACTGATTATTTTTTGTATCATCGTGCTTACAATTTTCTAGAGATCATTTAAACACCCATAATGTATTTGAAGCGAAAAAATAGGAATTCGAAAATTTTTTTACCAGACACCCTAAGTGTAATACAAATTAAATCGCAAATAATACTTCCCATTTTTTTGAAAATTCGAAGACAAAAATCAAAAAAATCCGATGAGTAATTAAGTAAAATGTTCCGAAACGTCCAAAGCTCGGAGCTCTTTAGCACTTCAACGGTACATACCATTACCGTCAGACCACCGTCATCCGTATTTTATGGAGCTCATTCATCTGGGATTTTTTTTTCAGAATTTGAGTTCCATTATGCACACTTCTCCCTTGAAGTATCCTGGATTGTATGCCTGGACTAAAAACTGGCTATTTTCAAATTTCAATTGACGCAATAGGTCGCATTTAATTTTTTAAGAAGTGAAAGATTGGAAAAANTCTCAAAAAATCAACCCTCCGTAATATTTGAACAAAATTTCCAAAAAAAATAAGTTATTTTTTTGACATCCTTGCAAAATTCTTTATGATGTATTCGAACGAAACAATTCTACGATGTTTTTTTGCATTCTTTAGATGATTTTAAATATGCAAAAGCCTATATATAGGCTTTGTGCTCACACGGGTTAAGTAGTAGTAATGTACTAGACTAAATTCGAAAAATATCTACCTTCCTCGTAAAGGGATATACCATCAAAGTAATGTTTCATAATCCAGGCAACTTTTGTAACTACAGAATGTTCGAATTATTGTTTTTTTAGAAAATTTTGAGTTCGAAGTAATCTTTTCGAATTCGAAAAATTATGATAAATTTTTGAAAAAGGTTCCGGACATTACCAAAAAAATGCCTTATTTTTAGTTCAAATTTTTTTTTCCATTATTTGTTTCAAATCAACGAAAAACACTCTTCAAAATGGCAACTTTAACTTTTCCCGAAGGTGACCACATATTTTTTCTATGCTATTTGAAAAATCACATGACACTTTTTTGGGATTTTTGGTCGAAACTATTCGGAAATATTTCGAAAATTTTCCTCATTTCTGGTTCAAAAATTTTCAAACCAATTTTTTTGAAATCACCGGCTTAAAATATTGGGAATGCTACCTTTATTTTTTTTTAAATACAGGGTGTAAGATTTTCCCCTTCTTTTTCCAAACTGGTTACACTTGATTTCCGCCGCTTTGATTGGTTGAATCTGAGAAAGACGTGGGTTTTCTCAGATTCAACCAATCAAAACGGCGGAAATCAAGTGTAACCAATTTTGGAAAAAAGAAGGGAAAAATCTTACACCCTGTATGTCCTCGTTTTGTTTGTTCGCTCTTGTTTATACTCTGAATCATAATTTTTTGAAACGAAACTATGGTTTGACAGAAATCCATCTAGGCCCTCTTTTATCCAGAATTACAAAAAAAATTTATCACACCAAAACTTGCCAGATTGGTAAGCCGACGCGACCACCATGTAAAATTAAATAAATTAAACTCATGAAAAAAAATATGTTTTTCGATGTGCTAAAATTTCGTTTTTTTTCGTCTTCTTTAAAATTTTTTCGATTTTGACGTAGAAATCGTATAAAATTTAATTAAATAAATTTAAGCTGGTGGCCAAAACCGTTTTAAGGTTTCGAATTAATAAATAATAGAAAATACATTTTACTGTAATTGAGACACCTTCGATAGCAAACGCGCGTTTTTTCAAAAGACGATTTATAAAGTAAAAATAATCGATCCGAAGAAAATCAGATTATACGAAGTAAGCTCAAAAGTAGCAACTTTTGTTCGAAAATGTTTTTATCCAAAAATTCTGAAGTGGCAGAAAGTTTCCCGTCAAGAGAAAAAAAATCGAAAAAGTGCAAATCTGTCAAAATGCAACGACCCCTTAAACCTGACCGTTGACCTCCTAATTTTATGATTAGATTCTTTTTCTCGAATCCTTCGAAACATTACATCAAAATGGTTTCACTCGGAACCAATGACAACTCAGTATTTCATTTGGGGAATTTGATGATTGGATAAAACAAATATTACGTCACGATGACTATCTTTATAATTGTAGAACAAATCAATTTTTTACTGATTCAGTTCAATAGACTGAGTTCATACTAGAGAGTTTAATAAAACTTTACTTTTTATCATACTTACGTATTTAGTTCAATTTTAATGTTAGTTCGATGAGTAGTGAAAACGGAAATAACTCGTTTTATTTGAAATAAGGTAACTTTTTTTTTAGGTGGGCCCCACCAGGTGGGGCCACCAGTTTTACATCTGCCATTTGAGAACGGAACGAGATATTCACAAACAGATTTTTTCATCCAACAGCCAAGGGATAAATAAATGAACAAAAAAAATTTGTCATTTATTTATCCCTCGGCTGTTGGATGCAAAAATCCGTTTATGAATATCTTGTTCCGTTCTCAAATGGCAGATGTAAAACTGGTGGCCTCACCTAAAAAAAGTTACCAAAGGATTTTTTGACATTTCTTATGTTAAATACGCGTCATTATTTTAACGACCTTTTACTCAGAAGAATGAAATACAGTATTTTTTCGTATCGGTATTTGCCGAAACAGTAATGTAAGTCGACCTATTCATTTTTTACTTGTATAGGCTCTACCTTTTGGACCATACTGTATGGTCCATACATTATAAATTTTAGGACTTTTCCATGATTCGGCCCAGAGAATGTATAAACAGGCTTAACTTTATTTGTCTGAAATAATCGGAAAATGATTGTGTCAAATCTCGTGCCATTATTATACCGGGGCGATATTGAAGATTATACTTACTGGTCCCCTAGAACGTTGGCGTCAGAGATCTAAAGAATCGTGTGATTTCATTGGGTAATACACATCTTGTGTATTGACCGATCAAAACAGGTCCTAGACGTCAAAGTTCTACGAAACCAGTTAGTATAATCTTCGATATCGCCGACCCAATATCGCTGAAAAAACCTAAGCAATTTCACGATTTTTAGCTAAAATCGTTTCAGGGCCCAAATCGGCGGTTGAGGTTTTGAATACAAATTACTTTGAGTGCGTTATAAATTACGTCATATAATATGACTCATATTTCAAAATTGAATTTCCCAAATCTACTCTTATGAATTTTTGTTTGGTGGAGTTCTTAATTCTTCACATTTTGATATCTAAGATATCATATCTCACTTTATTTGAACTTATTTTACAACTTCCTATAAAATTAAAAAAACTATTCAAATTATGACGTTATTTCGAACGTCCACGCGTTTTTCATTTTTGAACGAAAAACTTTATTTCTTTCCCCATATCACCGAGAATGCCGATATCGTTTTTTTGCCCAAAAAAAATTTGTTATATTGCCCCTTTAAATTATTTAATTTATTATCGAGTGGATTATCAAAATCTGCTCAAAGTTTAGTGCTGTGGGTTTAACCAGTTAATTAAGTTGAAATTGTATCAAAATGCGTTCCCAAATAATGATGATTTCCGATAGATGTGCTCGTTATCCATACGAAGTTTTAGTGTTTTATTTGGTGGTTTCGATTGGTCTGTGGTCGTTGCCAAATGCGACTGGTCGAATTTATCTCGCAGATTTGAAACCTGAAAATGACCAGGAATTTGGCTCAATGATTGTCGTCGCTAGGTGTCTTGCAGTTTTACATATTTTTTATCAGACGAAGAAATTAAAGTTATTTAAATCAGGTTTGTTACTAGTATTTCAGTACTGTGGTTGTGGGGACAAAATATGGTCAAAAACTAAGATTTTTATTGAGTATTCCGTTATAAGGACTATATGGACCAATAGGGACAATATGCCATTTTTTGGAAAATTTAAGGTGAAGATCAAGAAAAAGTCTTCATATTTTTCGTCCAAAATGATTTTGTTATTATACTGGCTGAGTTTTCAATCTCTTATGGCTATGGCTAGACTAGCTCTGCGGTACAATCAAAAAGAGCGAAAGAGGGAGAATTGCCTTATCTTTTGATGGTCCGCTCAAAACCCATATAAAAATGAAAACTTAGTCTGTAGATAAAATTTATCTGATAGATGGTGTCCGAAAATTCTTTAAAGCATTTTTGAAAAATAAGAACAATATGGCACAAAACCTGAGGACAATGTGGCATATCTCAGCTGTTCTTTATAGAGGAAATGAACTGTGTCTATGAGGACAAAACTGAAAAATATCCCTTTCCTTCAAGACACACATGACATGTTTTGACAGAAGATTTCAAGTTTGAGAGCCGACTAACTGAAATCAGGCCTTTGATTGTTTGTTATGATATTGACATGCTGCTTTAATGTTCATAGCGGTGCGCACTTGATGTATGATTAAGAGAGATGAGTCATCTCAGATGACCTCAAAATGATAAAAATAAAATCCGAACGTTTTATGTATTTTTTTATGCTAGTAATATTTATCTGTTTTTCACAAAAAGAATTAATAATATAAAACAGAATATACCCATTTTACGAAAGTCATTTTCATATAACGATAACCAAACGTTAATCTTGTCTAAAATCTGAACGTTTTGTGTCAACGATGTTTCTTGAATATTTTTGCAATTTGAATCAACTTGAAATAATCCGCGAGAAATATCCTGCGAGAAAATAAGATTGAAAAAAGGTTCTCGTAAAGTGTTTTACGAGCTTATTACTTTAAAATATAAATATAAATATTTCAAATCATCAGTGTTCACGGAACAATATTTTTATTTTTACTTTCCAACATTCCAAATAAAATGTTACAGGCTTCAAAAGTAGTCAAAAACATCTCAGAAATTCTGTGTTAGCAGCCAACCCCCTTAAGCCTTAAAGGTATAAGGGGTGAAGGCCGGGGATTGAGGCTTTCACATTTTCGTTTTATTCATTTTCTTTATTTCAGATATGTAACCTCTAAACCCGTTTTTGAGTTTTTCCAAAAAATGGTGCTACAGAGTTAATCCTGATAATGTAGATTATAATTTAGACAGGGAACAACGACCAAACTACAACTTCTGTAGCGCTCTTTTCCAAATAAATAGTCAAATAAGGCATCAAATATATCGGTACTCTTCGACGCTAAGAAAATAGAGTCACTATCGTCTTTCAAAATAAAATTTTATTATAGCCTGGCTATTCCTTGCGCATATTATCATCTGGTCTCTAGTGACCTTATCACTCAGTGTTTTATCGCGTGTTTTGGCGTCAGGTTTATCTGATTCAAGAATTACTTGGACTTGTTTATTGCCAATTATGTTACTAGCCAGGGATCGAACATTTGTTCTTTACTTTTTCTACGCGCACATGCCTTCATAAGGACAATATGACAAAAACATATGCTTATTATTTTGCCGTGTTCCTCTATAAGGACAATATGCCATGTTTTCGGAAATTTTAAGGTGAAGAGCAAACAAATTTTCTATAAAATACCTGTTTTCAGAAAGTGTTGAACATTATTTTTTGCCCATAATAAATATTTATAACAGATAAATTGTTTTCGAAATTTTTAAGAATATGGCAAAATCTCAGTTGTCTTTATAAACGAAAACCACAGTTAAATGATATTTATCATTTTCCTATGGTTCGATTTTTTTAGATGCCTCATATAAAACGGTTAATTAGATTAATATAACTTTTCTAACTACGTAACACTGCAGAGCCGGTTTTTTCGATTTCTGTTTTTTACCGTAAAAACTATAGCATCGAGTCCAAAAAAATCAAGGATTTCGGAAAAAATATCAAAAATAAATTCGACCCCGCCAAGGGGTCATATTACACGTTTTTCGTATCTTTTAACTGGTTTATTGAAATTGAATGCCAACTTGGTAATAAAGCTATAATTTCCTATGGAATGTTATTAAACCATCAAAAAAATAAAGTTTGGAAACCGTTTTATATAAGGCATCTTAAAAAATTGAACCTACCTGTATAGTGTTTTTCTAATTTTTCGATCTCTCTTATAAGTTACCGAACTTGATTTTAGTCATGCTCTTTTATTGACTTCAGTTAAGAACTCATTCCATACTGAAAGTGTTCCTGCTTCAATAGCTACTACAATGGGAAAACTTGCCAAAAGAGCCTTCACCACCTCGTTTATAGATTTAGGAAAGAATTTAAACGATATTTTCTACTAGTAGACACTTTTTGTAAGTTAAACAATCGCATCTGGTTTATATAATCTTTTTTCGGTAGAACTTTTTTGAGGAACCCACCCTTGTCAGCATAATAACTGGAAGGCCATAATAGATAGCAACAAACGGTTTTTTGTATCATGTACAGTGTATCATGTACATTGTACACAAGTGAATTTGTGATATGGAATTTTTTTTTCCGTGTCAACAAGTTCACTGGTAACATACCTTTGAAATTACTGGTTCTTCTAAAGCAAAACATGGGAATTTTCGAAAAATACTTTTTTTCGGAAATATGCCTTACGAAATTTTGTAATTTCCACACTTCTGTTAATCCGTTGCCACAAGAAGAAATACATGTATGTCGATATCGATTAAAATAGGCGAAAAAATGTGCTTATTGGTTTAAAAATCAATTACAGGGGGGGGCAATATCTCCGGCCCAATATTGCCGAATTTGTCAATATGTCCGAAATTTTTTGGCAAAAATATTGCCCCCCCCTGTACCGGTGAACCGGTTGGCTTGGAAAAAATGTTACATATCACGAATTTACTTGTTTTCGTGGTACAAAAAAATATTTGTCGATATCGAAACTTGTGGGCTTCGAGTGATGGTGGGATCATTAAAAAAATCTATCTAAAGGAATTTTGTCAGACAATTTTGTTTTTTGGTAAACGCTGAATATTTTCAAATTTCAGCTCAAAAATGTGTTGTCAACTTTGTTTGCAATTGCATATATTTATAGGTTTTTCAATTAAAAACAAACCTAAGAATGAATAAATATTTACTGTCATATTTGTCTGAAAGACCAAATCGGCCGCATTACACTCTCTGCTCAAGTTATACTTCTTAATTTTTCCCCGTTTTTTGCTTAATTCAAAAGTTAGATGCGCTCCCTATCTATAAGGCACAGGGTAAAAAATGCAAAATTAAATATTTCCTTATACATACCTGTAGACATACATTTAGAAGGAGTACTTATTGGGCTCTTTTCTGATATTTTGTAGAATTTGCGGTACTGTGTTTAAGACCAAATGCGAGCCCGTAAGGATTAAAAGATAGATTTGCATTGTATTGATTTGATTACTATGAGCAGCAATATTTTTACGGCAAAATTAACTTTATATCATTATGAAAAAAATAATATCCGATTTTGAGGAAAATAACATTTTTTACAGGTCACTCTAGTTTCTTCTTTTTTTGTTTATTCAGTTTGAATCTTTATTTAAATTCGTAAAAGTGTGTTTATCATCTGTTTTGGTGTACAATTCGCCGTTAACAGAAAAAAGTGGTCTTAATTTGGCAATTGGTTTATGTATTTATTCAATTATTTTCAATTTGATCATTTTTGTCACATTGATTCCGTCAACTGTGGGGCTTATTATTTACTGGTTTCCTTCTGCTCCATTGAGGTAATTTTAAATGAAAATCAACCGAGTGGGAATATTCTTTAAAAAATAAAATCTTCGAAAATTAAAAAAGATCGTTTTTATCAAAAATCCTGTCGCCTTGAATTATTTTATTCTTATATGCGTAAAATTTAACGTGGTTTGATAATCTAGCTTTTAGCCCTTAGAGTAGACTTTCCGAGTCTGTAACAGCACACAAACCGCCATTTTTCGTAAAAACGGCTATTACGGGTAACCGATTTCGTGTGCTGGTACGGATCGAGAAGGCTAGTAATACAACTCATTAGCTTCAAATGAGCTACAGTCACAACCTCTAACTGGAACACCCTAACTGGAACACTTCTCTAACTGGACGCTTTTTTTGGGGTCGGTCTATTTGTCTCTAACTGGAACAGTAAAAAATGTGCTTTTTGACTGATCTATATTATGAACAGCATATATTTTAGAGGCGAAATCCCAGATTTTTGTTTTTCCAAAAAGTTGGTACATTATATGGCGTTTGTTAACATTTATGACTTTAGGCGTTTGTGACATATTATTACATTTTTTGAATTTAGATATGGCATGGGATTATATTTCAAAAAGCCTAACGTGATAATGAATATCGATTAATAACTTCATATGTAACTTTGATATATAGCATATGTAAATTGTGATAAAAAAACTACGAATATTTCTTGCTTATTTTACAGGAAGACAACAGCAAATAAATCAGTTCATAGAAAACGATCGAAAATCCTTTCGGAATTTGGCCAGAAGTTTTTTGAAGAGAAATTTCGAAGTAAAATTGGCCTGGGTTCGATTCACCGAGTGAAGAAAAATGTAAAAAGTTGGCATAATATTGAAATATCTCGGATTCGAAAGAAGCGATGTCAATAACTCTTGCCTCATTGAAATGAAAATGTTTAAGGTATCAGGCCTGTGCCGATGAAGAATTACATAATTCCGAATAGGTTAAAGATTCAGATTTTGAAGGTTTTTGCTTAATGAAAGAAAAATTCTAAACGTTCAAATGAAGAACTCTTGTAATTCGTTAAAATTAATAATACAGTGGTTGTACAGGTTTAGGAATTCTGTCCAAACATGGAACACAATCTGTTTCGAAACCGTTTTTTTTAAAAGATACTGATGTGGTCATTGATTGAGTTTTTTTATGATATTATATGGTTTCACCAAAACTTTCTTTATCTTACCAAACCGAATTGACCAACAAAAGTAACAGGCATTTTTAATATGATTTGTTACTTTGTGAAGCAAAAGTAGTAGGGGTTTATCTTTCTAACTGGAAGCTTCTCTAACTGGAACTGCTTTTTTTAAGGTCGGTAGTGTTGCCAGTTAGAGGTTGTTGACTGTTCAAACGAATTCAGCCCAGTGTATAGTTTTTCGAATCTATTCGATCCAAACACTGTTATGCATAACTAAAAGAACGAGCGTCATAGGAATACCAAGCAACGATGCGCAATTTAGAAATATTCCATGGAAAATGTTTACTTCCCAAAAGCTAGATTCAACACACGTTAAAATTTGTGATCGGCAGTATAAGGAAATAAAATATTTCAAGGCGACAGGTTTTGGATGAAAAAATCATTTTTTAGTTTCGAAGATTTTATTTTTGAAAGAAATATTCCCCACTCGGATGATTTTCATTAAATTACCTCAATGGAGCAGTAAGGAAACCAGTAGATATATAAGCCCCAGAGTTGACGGATCAATGTACAAAATAATGATTCAAATGGAAAATAGATTTGAATAAAGTACATAACCGAATTGCAAATTAGACACTTTTTTCTGTTTACGGCGAATTGTACACCAAAACAGATGATAAGAACACATTTTACCGAATTTAAGATAAAGAATTCAAACTGATATAAACAAAAACAAGAAGAACTAGGATGGACTGTAAAAAATGTATATTTTCCTCAAAATCGGTATGTATTTTTTTCATATGATATTAGTTAATTTGCCGTAAAAATATTGCTGCTCATAGTAATCAAAATCAATACAATGCAAATCTAGCTTTTAATCCCTTACGGGATCGCATTTGGTCTTAACCACAGTACCGCAAAATTCTACAAAATATCAGAAGAGCCATAATAACTCCTTCTAATGTATGTCTACAGGTATGTATAGGAAATATTTAATTTTGCATTTTTACCCTGTGCCTTATAGATCAGGGAGCGCATCTAACTTTTGAATTAGGGGTGTAAGCAAAAAACGGGGACAAAATTAAAGGAGTATAACTTGAGCAGAGAGTGTAAGAATGCATGATGAAAAAAAATATTTTATATACATTTTTTTCGCATTATATTCCATAATCTACCCGTTATCGACCCAGTAACATTTGGAGAAGTGGGGCAAATTTTCCCCAAGCAATCCAACATTCTACACCCCACAGCCCCTAAGTTATGAGCGAATTTTGCTAAAATGCAAGCAAATTTTGGCAGCCACTTATACGAGATCTCAAACAAAATTCGTTGTAAATCAGTCAACTGGGTCATGTTTTTATCACGAAGTAGATTTTTCACAGAAAAATTTCGAAAAATTGCCTTCTTTGAGAAAAAAATGCGGCCCGATTTGGGCTTTCAGACAAATATGACAGTAAAATATTTATCATTTAGGTTTCGTTTTTAATTGAAAACCTATAATAATATGCCAATTGCAAACAAATGACAACACAATTTTTGAGCTGAAATTTGAAAATATTCAGCGTTTACCAAAAAACAATTGTCTGACAAGATCCTTTAGATAGATTTTTTTAAATGATCCCACCATCAGCTCGAAGACCACAAGTTCGATATCGACAAAATATTTTTTTGTACCACGAAAACAAGTAAATTCCG
>SCLH01001637.1:24890-35472 GCA_004367855.1 Oikopleura vanhoeffeni | reverse complement strand
TCTTTATTTAGAAGAAGAATCTGGAAGCCGTTATTCAATGATAAAAATTGTTTTTTTGGTCGAAAATATTTTTCGATACAGGCTGTATTATAGACTGGAAATATAAAGATTTTTTTTGTTCGCTCTTACGTTAATTTTCTAAAAAAGCATATACGTAGGTTTTTGCTATACTTTGTTTATATTGTCCTGACATAGTGTCCTTTAGGCGAACACCGTATGCTGTTAAACGGGTTTTTAGTTTTCAAACAAAGATATTTTCGCTCTGGAATTATTTCAAATACCTGCAATATTTCTATGGGTTTTTCGTAATCGCTTTTCTTCTATTCTTTCTGATATTATCCAAAATGAGATATCTGAAAAGCTAACCAAACAAACGTAACCAGCCAGTCTTGCCGAAAATGAAACGTATTGGAAAAATGGAGATATATTTCACGGGCCAATTAAGACAACGGTATTTTGGGAGTATCGGCGAAGTGAAGTTTCCAAAATTCTTTTTGACTGAGATAAATAAGGTGTGAGATCAGCAGAGCAAACTTCGAAGCCGAGTCGAATTTCAGCCCGTTTAATGGCACGAGATGTCAAATAAACAGTATCTGATTCGTTCTGCATTTGCCTCAAAATAAGTTTACCTGAAGTGAATTGGAAACAATTTGGTAAATTACACTACTGTTACAACACGTTGTTACAAGCCACTGTTACAACACACGGTTACAATCACTTGTTGTCTATTAAGATTTTGGCTTTGACGTTTTATTGACAACCACATTTGTCCGTTATAGACGAACTATGCTCTAAATAACGAAATGTTCGCACGTCGCTCAAAAAAGTTGTTTGGTAATACGACTAGGTAGTCAAAAAATTCAAGGCAGATTTCAATCCCTTTTTTTCCACCTATGACGAGGCCTTTTGTTCTGCTAAGACAAGGAGTTTTTCGGAGTTTTCAGAAAATGCGTAATTTTTTGGCCTATTTGGCCGCTTGGCAGTGTCCGCTTAGACGAGAGTCACAGTTAAAAAAAATTGAAAAATTACAGATTCATCGGAATTCTACAGAAAGTTATGTAGAAGATTTAATTTTGACATAATTTCTGCATTTTGGGATAGATTGAAAACTTACATGGGTGAAGTGTTTGGTAGACTTAGAGTGTAGACTTTCTCGAGTCTGGACTCGCACACAAACCGCATTTTTCGTAAAAACGGCTATTTACGGGTAACCGATTTCGTGTGCTGGTACGGATCGAGAAGGCTAGTAATACAACTCATTAGCTGTCAAATGAGCTACAGTCACAACCTCTAACTGGGACACCCTAACTGGAAACTGTCTCTAACTGGACGTTTTGTTTGGGTCGGTCTATTTGTCTCTAACTGGAACAGTAAAAATGTGCTTTTTGACTGTCTATATTTATGAACGGCATATATTTTAGAGGCGAAATCCCAGATTTTTGTTTTTTCCAAAAAGTTGGTACATATTAGGGTTATGGGTTTGTTACAGTTTTATGACTTTTAGTGCGTTTGTGACATATGTATTACATTTTTTGATTTTAGATATGGCAGGGATGGATATTTCAAAAAAGCCTACGTGATAATGAATATCATTAATAACTCATTACTTTGATATATAGCATATGTAAATTGTGATAAAAAAACTACGCGAAATTTCTTGGCTTTATTTACAGAGATCACAGCAAATAAAATAGTTCATATGAAATAATCGCGAAACATCCTTTGCGGATTTGCCAGAAAGTTTTTTAAGAGAAATTTCGAAGAAAAATTGGCCTGGGTTCGATTCACCGCAGTGAGAAAAATGAAAAAGTTGGCATAATGATTGAAATGATCTCGGGATTCGAAAGAAAGCGAGGTCGAATAACTCTTGCCTATTGAAATGAAACTGGTTTAAGGTACAGGCCCATGATCCGATGAAGAATTACAGTAATTCCGATGGATAAATGTTTGTTTGTTAGAAGAAATTCAGATTTTGATCGCAAAAACATGGTTTTTAGCGGTTAGAAATTCGTAAACAGAAGAAAAAGCAAACAACTTTTCTATAACACGTTTTTTTTTTCAAAAAGAATGACAAAACTGCTGCTGGTAATTTGACTTGTGTTTTTTTATGATATTAGGAATTATGGTTTACACAACACTTTCTTGATCTTACCAACGATGGACCACAAAAGTAAAGGCATTTTTAATATGATTTGTTGCTTTGTGAAGCAAAAGTAGTGGGGTTATCTTTCTAATGGGAAGCTTCCTCTAACTGGAACTGCTTTTTTAGGTCGGCTATGTGTTGCGGTTTAGAGGTCTGTTGCTGTTCAAAACGGAATTAGTCCCAGTGTTAGTTTTGTCGAATTATTTACGATCAACGACTGTGTATGCATAATCTAAAAGACGAGCGTCATAGGAATAACGATGCGCATTTAGGAAATTTCCATGGAAAATGTTTTACTTGCGCCGCTACCAAACAACTTCATCCCATGTCTAGTTTTTCAATCTATTCCCAAAATGCAGAAATTATGTCAAAATTAAATCTTCTACATAATCTTCTGTAGAATTCCAATGAATCTGTAATTTTTCAATTTTTTTTACTGTGATCTCTGTCTAAGCGGACACTGCCTAAGCGGCCAAATAGGCCAAAAAATTACGCATTTTTTCTGAAAATCCGAAAACTCCTTGGTCTTAGCAGACAAAATGGCCTCGGTCTAGGTGGAAAAAAAGGGATTTTGGAATCTGTCCTTGAATTTTTTGACTACCTAGGTCTGATTACAAACAAACTTTTTTGAGCGACGCGCGAACATTTTTTTGTTTATTTTTAGAGCATAGTTCGTCTATAAGGACAAAGTTGTGGGTTGTCATATAAAACGTCAAAGCCAAACATTTTCTTATAGACAACAAGTGTTGTAACGTGTGTTGTAACAGTGGTTGTAACAACGTGTTGTAACAGTAGTGTAATTTACCACATTTTGTTCAATTGACTTCATTGTAAACTTTATTTTTAGGCAAATTGCAGACGAATCAGATACTGTTATTTTGACATCTCGTGCATTAAACGGGCTGAAATTCGGATCAGGCTTCGAAGTTTTTGCTCTTTTATCTTCAACCTTTATTTTATCTCAGTCAAAAAGAATTTTTGGAATATTACTTCGCCGATACTGCCCAAATACCGTTGTCTTATTGGCCCGTGAATATATTTCTCCATTTTTTCCAAATACGTTTTCATTTTCGCAGACTGGGCTGGTTACGTTTTTGTTGGTTAGCTTGTTCAGATATCTCATTTTGGATAATATCAGAAAGAATAGAAGAAAAGCGATTACTGAAAAACCCATAGAAATATTGCAGGTATTTGAATAATTTTCAGAGCGAAAATATCTTTGTTTGAAAACTAAAAAACCCGTTTAACAGCATCGGGTGTTCGTCTATAAGGACACTATGTCAGGACAATATAAACAAAGTATAGCCAAAACCTACGTATATGCTTTTTTAGAAAATTTTAACGTGAAGAGCGAACAAAAAAATCTTTATATTTCCAGTCTATAATACACCTGTTTTTCGGAAAATATTTTTCGACCAAAAACAATTTTTATCATTGATAACTGGCTTCCGATTTCTTTTCTAAATAAAGACAATTTGGCATCAAAACTTAAAGACAATATGGTAAAATCTCCTTAGCTGTCCTTATTGAGGCAAATCACTGTAGTGAAGTTTCATTAGTTTTTCTAAAAATTAGAGTTACCACTCATTTACTTACGTTTCACCTACTCCATAAATATTTCCCAAGAATTAAAATCTTACAGTGATATGACTTTAAACGAACTATCCGGACGGAGACAGGCAATCGAATGTATTATTTAAAGTGCGATTTGTAAGCGATTTTTTGCGTTCATTATTATGCAATTGGCAAAAATCAAATTCGGAATACCAATTAACGTTCAAGAATATTTAAGGGCTCGGTGGCATTTTAACAGATACGAATCCCGGATATGCGCTGATGGAAAAACTTTTTACTGGTTTAATATTACTTCTCAATATACCACAAAAGAGTTTCATAATACAGGCAACTTTTGTACTATCAGAATTTTCGAATTATTGCTTTAAAGAATCTGAGTTCGAATTAAACTTCCGAAATTCGACCAAATTATGAGAATTTTTGAAAAATGTCCGACATTATCAAAAATGCCTCTATTTTGGCAATATTTTGCATTATATTGTTCAAATTACGAAAAAACTCGTCAATATGTACTTAACCTTTTGGGCGTAGGTGGACACATATTTATATATGCTATTTTGAAAAATCATAAGACATTTATTTGAGTTTTTGGTCGAAACTTTTGGAAATATTTTGAAAATTTTCCCATTCTGGTTCAAAATTTATTCAAACTAATTTTTCTGGAATTCTTACTTGAAAATATCGCAGTCTACTTTCAAACTAATTTAAACATGCTACGTTTTGTTCTTCGCTCTTGTTTATACTCTGAATCAACTTTCTTGAATGAAAATACGGTTGCGCGAAATGTACTTAGCCTCTTAATCAAAATAAAAAAAAATATTCACCGAGACTTGCCTAATGGTAAGCCAGACTCGTTCACCACGCAAAATTAATAAATTAACTCATGAAAATAAATATTTTTTCGGAGTGTAAAAATTCGTCTTTTTATTCCGAATTTTAAATTGTTTCGATTTTGACGTTAGAATACATGCATGCAAATAAATTTATAAATTTCTCGGGGATCGAGAACATTTTTGAAGCTCAATAAAAAAATAAATTTGAATGTAATTAGACACTTAAAGTACAAAAGACGCGTTTTTTGAGTTATTTAAGAGGATTATAAAGTAAAAAATCCATCTTGAAAGAAAAATTATACAAGTGATTCAAAAGGGCAACTTACGTTTGAAAATATTATTTATTCCGAAAATAGAGGTTGGCAAAAATTCCCATGAAACAAAAAATTGAAACATGAAACTGCCAAAAGGCAGCCGAGGCTAAGCTAGGTAGTTTTTTAGGAAAATAAATGCTCGCCCCTAAATAAAACTACCTTAGGAAGTTTTGACTTTGAACGACTGAATCGGGAATTTTTACGAGATAACAAATGAGATACTACAGCATTTGCATGCGAATCCTCAAGGATTGGGGTGCTCCAGCATGTGCTGGGGAAAATACAGCCGTTTAAATACTCAAATAATCTTTTGTGAAATGAGGAACGTTATCCAATTTATAGAAGTCCGACCTTGAGAAGGCAAAAAATGATTATTTTAGAAAATATATCACATCAACCGTAAATGCATAAAACAATTGCTGGATTTCTCTCCATTGAGATACCGTAATCCACGTATCCGAAATTACATATCCAAATTATTGCCAGAAAAAATTCTCTTCAATAAGACTGATAAAAATGTTTTAATTCATTTCTAATGCCGGGAATTTTTTCGCAAATTCATTGCTATCCTTAAATATTGGCAAAATGTACATATTTTACAAAACAAAAACAATATTAACGCACGAACGTACAATCGCGATTTTCTTTGCTCTTTTTCATAAATCATTCTCTATTTCTTAGGTAAATAAAGACTGAAAAAATTTAATAATTTTGTCAGGATTTCTCCGCAATACTATTTTTATGCACATTTCGCGCAGTTAAATTATTACATGATTTGGCTAAAAATGAATTATTGAAAAAGGGTCAAAATTTGTAACAATTATAATTATTGAAATACTTTCATTTAGTGTAATTTTTTGATGTGATTATTATTTTTAGTAATTTGAGACTAGTTAGTCTTGATAGCTAAAAAACTTTTTTTTTGCTTGCAATCAATTCTATGTGCTGGAGGGTCGGATACAAGAAAAAAAACAATATGAATTTGAGGACCGTTGGTGAAAAATAACTACTGCACCCACAATCCTTTAAGGCGCTAAACGAATTTCCTGTACATAAAAAAGATCAACATGTTGCAAAACTGGGTCCATTGGTTTATCCAATTTTTTTTTGCTAATTTAAAAGGTCCAGGCGATTGACTTTAAACGCGACAACCCGCACGGACAGGGTCGGGGAAGAAATTTCATTTCTACGGACAGCCTTGAGCTACAATTCTATGCCAAAAAACTTAAAACGGCAGCCCCCGCAAGAAAATTTTTTGCCAAATTTAAATGACAGAGACGATTCTACCTGTGCGTTTAAATCATTGATCCGCGATATGATCGCCCGTAGTTGGTTTCTTTGTATTATCAAGCATTTTTAGCGACATTTAATACGAACCCATTTGATTTTGTACGATTGAAAGATGAGATTCCCCACTGGATGAATTAAAGAAATTATTAAATCCCTCAAAAATGTGATTTAATGGGCATGGCCGAAAAATTTTACTTTTGGGTGATGAAAGTTTGGAATTATCAGCCATATGCGCTCGAAAAAAAGTTCTCCGCTGCATCCTGAACGGGGCGTTTTAATACGAAGAAGATTTTTAAACAGGCCTGTTTTCAAGTTCCGTACCGTCATGAGGGATACGACTTTTCGTGGCGTAAGAGCTTTGCTGTGAAAATATTATATGGTAGGGTGCGCCAGCGGATCGTCTACATCAAACTAGAAATGCCGAAAAAAAATTTTGGTTCGTTTATTTAGAAGGGTATCTTCCATCTCGGAAACTGAACCATACATTTTGGTGTAATTTTGGGTCAGCATACTTCTTTCAAAACACATGAACACTGCACGCCGGTTTTTTTCCGGACATTTCTTAATATCATCGGTTTTTCGAAAAAAGTAATTAACCTTGGAAGCTTCCAAATCGAATTAAATCGGTTGGAGGCTCCAAAGGCTGATTTTTCGGTCCGGGACTTTGAGCGCTTATATTGTGATAAACTTTACACATCGGCATAATCTTCATTATGACCTCAAGTTAAAGCCGAAGCGCCCCAAAATGTTTGTAATAATTTATAGAATTTAAAAAATTTATTCTTAAAAGTTACGGAAAAAAGAGGCGCCCAAATGTTGGGTTAACCCTTGGAAAGCTCCGAACGATTTATCCGGCTTTTGAAAAATTTTAGAAACTCTCTCAAAATAAGAGGAAAATAGCTGTAAAAACAAATAAAGAGGCCAAAAACCGCAACATAGAAAAAGTGGTTTTTTTCCAAGGAATTCAAAAAATTAACTTAAAAAAATTTTATTAAGAAAAATAATTTATATCGTTTGCATGGGATTAATCAAGCCCAAAATTTTAAGTAATACCCATATTTTTCAACGGTAAAATTCCAAAAAACATAATCTTCTTTATCTCATGTTTCTCCCAAAGTTCTGCCCGATTTTCAACTTTTTCAATAAAAAATGTTTGGTCGTTTTTTGAAAAATTTTACACCATAATTCGATTTTGCGTACAGTGATTTAAAGGAATTTTTTAGAAACCCTCCCATAAATACGTGTTTCCAGTTGAAGGTGTTCCCCACTTGTATTTTAAAACTTAAAAAAATTTGTCCCCCTGCGCACCCGGAACCTATAGGATATGTTCCAATTCCGGTAGGTAATGGTTAGCGTCCTTTTATTGGTTAATAATGAAGAAGTTTTTCCCGATGATGGCCACACTGAAGGAACGGGTTCTTATTTAAGTGAATTGTATACGTATAAAAGGTGTTTGTTTTTTCATCGGTTTTTTGTGTTACTCAGATTACTCATAAAAATCTCTAGATTTCAATTGTTTTTTTCGATCAGTATTTTTTTGTTCATATTTGTATTAAAGCAGTCACGGTACCGGTCAGAGGGGCTCGAAAAAATGGCTAATTTTGTATGATTATCATTATTATGATAATTCCAAAATAATGGACTCAGAATCCGAGTTAACCGTATATCAAGAATATGGCGTGCATACTGGAAAGGAATTAACCCCTTCTTTCCAGACCGAGAAAGATTAAAAATACGCTTCTTTTCAGCTTTAGGTTATATGATTTTAACTCTCACCGTATTTTTTTTCATTTTCGAAGCATTTTCAAAAGCTATATTGACAATATATGATATGGAAAAATTAAGAATAATTCGGAAAATCTCAGATTTCCTCAATAAAAACCACAATACTGACTTTTAAATTTAATTTTCAGTCTGACAATATTCAAAATAAATCGAAACTTTTTCAAAAAACTTAACTTTTATTTTAACTTTCAATTATAAAAGGGTTTTTCTCATGGTTTAAAAATACTTTTCGATCGAAAAACTTATCAAAAACCACTTATAAAAAACCTTGAGCTCCTGAGTAAACAATGCGGATTCTATGGGTCCGAAAAAGGTTTCCAAAACCCCTCATTTTTAAGGACTTTAAGTTAACTTCGATTTTTCAGGCTATAACCTTCTTTTTATTTTTTTTTCAAAAAAAAAACGACATTTTACGTTTCCGATTAATTTAGAAAAAACTTAAACCCGGTAGGGCTCTTCTTTTAGGCATCTGTTGAATCGTGGATGTAAGAGTTATTAAACAAGCTGGCGGAACCATACGTCATTATTCAAAAATGAAATGTCTCGAGCTCCTTGTTTATCATTCGAACTCTTGCTGCTAAATCTTACAATGTGCCGCAATGGATTAAAAGACCCTAAACTTTTCCATTTTTAAAGGTTTAAGAATTTCGAAAATTAATGTAGATTGAAATTATTTAAGGGTATACGACTCTGATTTAATAAAGGCCTTAGAGGCACTATAATGATTCCAATGATACGGGGTGATAATTAAGTGTATTAGAACCCAATCATCAAAAAAAAAATTTCCGAAATTTTTCGGCATTTTTTTCTAATATTTTTAAAAGAGGAAGTTAAAAGAATAACGGTCTTGCTCGAATTTGACCACTACAACCTTCAAAATATCGACCTTGACGTTAAAGCCAACGTTTCTCATCAGGTTTCACTGGCTTTCTTTTGAACCTACTTTCGGAAATTTTTTTCGAAATGACTAAAAAAATCATATTTCGAGTTTTAGATGGAAATTGCACAAATCGTGTGATATCTCTACAAAATGTTCTGGAATATACTTGATAGAAAATTTGAGCCATTTTGCAAATACTATCCTCGGAGGAGATAGATTTTGAAGTCTGAAATTTGCTGAAAATCGTCGGTTATTTGGTTGTTCTAGAATTTGTTTCGTCGCCGGATCAAAAAAAAGCTTGTCTTAAAAGATTGGCATACTACCCGTTACGTGATTGTGAAAATTGGAGCTCAATTTATATACCGTTCTGGGAAGGAGATAGATTTGCAGTTTGAAAAAGGTCACCTTGTTACGATACTGTACCTCATTGGTTGTAATTGGGTCAAAAAATAATTTGTGATGTACTTTTTCGCCAGTTAAGGATAGATCTACAAATAAAGCATTTTCGGTTTTTCTCATGACTGTTAGTTTTCGTATATTTCACCGAGGAAAATGTCAATCAAGGAGTCGCATACCCCCATGGGGTACTGGTCGCTGGCTTTATGGGGCCTTTAGGCATAATAAATGCTCAAAAATGACTCTGGGTGATAACAAAGTGTACTTACCGACCAATAATCAAAAACTTTCGCGTTTTTTCGATTTTTTTTAGGTCTTTTCTTACTTAAGTATTTTTTTCAAAATGAACTAAAAAAATTACGTTTGCCTTTAATTTAAACAACTAAACGTTCAAAATACTCATCTTGACGTAAGCCAACTTTTCTGATCAGTGTTTTCGTGGCTTTCTTTTGGGCCTACTTTCGAAAATCGAAGTCAAACAATTTTTTTTTTTCGAAAAAATTTTCCACGTGACTTCAAAATTCATATTTTTGAGTTTGGGATCAAATGTTTTGGAAAAAAAACGCTCTTAGAGGATTTTTTATTTGTTTCGAGCTACCTCTGTAAAAATTTGAGTGATTTTGAAATTTAACCTTAGGAGGATATAGAATTTTACGATGAACAAGTCCAAAAAAAGGGTGCGTTTATCGCATATTCTATAAAATTATAAGCACTTATCGACCAAAAGCTCCAGAGAAGTTAAATACTATTATACACGTTATGTTAAAATTAGGTTTATTTCAAAATAAAACTTAGGAGGAGATAGAATTAAACCATTTGGCTTAGGTCCTCTTGTGTCGTAATGTGTTCAGGGAGTGTGTGCATACAAAAGATGTTGAACAAACATTTCTGACGCAAGCTAAAAGGCTTAGATCTACAAACTGATTGGCCAAGTTTTTATCGAGAAAAACCAATTCCAGCGACAAAGTTACCCCCTAAGGAGGTTCCATCGGATTTTAGGGTTTTTTCAACTTGGTACCACGGGAAAACGCTTGAAGTATATAGACTTGATGTTTTGACCACTGATAAACAAAATCTCCTCTGTTGACCTTTATTAATTCTTGAGTGCCTTGAATATTTTAACCTACGCAAAAACATGATTTGAAAAAACGAAAATTTTCATTATTTGCGACAAGTTCGTTGAGCTAACTAAAAACAACAAAATTATTGTTATTTACAGACAATATTTTCAAACACTCATGATCATATTTTTAATTTAGTCAGATCCGAAAAAAAAACTTTCAACTCTAGAAATCTGGCAAAAATTTGATATTTTTACAGGTGTTACGCTAGAAGTTCGTTCTGAGATAACTAATCATAAGTTACT
>SCLH01001637.1:14434-24869 GCA_004367855.1 Oikopleura vanhoeffeni | reverse complement strand
CCCTTTGAGCTGCTCAAACGAGAATTCGACAATCTTTCTTTCAATCAAAACAATTTTGCAAAGTCAATAAGACGCAATAGCGTCAAATTTCTGGTTTCCAGTTAGGCATGCACTTGGTATCGGAAAAAACAAAAAGACTTGATTAATTAAAATCCCCTAATTCAGCACCTTTTTGAATATCCTCTCTCTATCTTATCTAAAATCACACACGTACGTTTCTGTATGATCGAGTGCCGGATATTCACAAAAGTTGTGAATAGGGATTATGTGATATCTCAATTTTTATACCAACAGTTATTATATATTATCTATATCTTATGTCGTGAAAAAAGGTCAATTAGAATATGATTCATGTTACCTTAGCAAATTTAAGCGAAAGAAATGCCTTCAAAATAGAACAAAACAATTTAATGTAAATTTTGGCAACATTTCTTTTCGTTCGAGAAAATATTCTTTTCTGATTGTTTTAGTAGAATACAATCTGCATCGTTTTGCTGTTTCTTACAGCAAATTGGATTAAGGTTTAAGTATAAAATACATATCACTCATAATACACCCCATCTGAACTCCTGAAATCTTCAAAATCAATGTTATCATCAATATCATGACAGAGAGATGCGAGATGTGGCGCCAGAGACGCTTATCTTGCCCGAAATCCCGGTTTTCTTCCCGCAAGTCGCTATGTGCCATAACCTTCAAAATCACTTTCTACCTCAACAAATGAATAGTAACCCGTTTCAAAATCAGGATGTTGTTCCGGGATGGCTGGAGGTTTTTCTGTTGGGGAAAAACCATGTTAGTTATAGTCTTTACCAATTTCATAATTATTCGCGGCGCCTATGTTCAGGCGCCGTATCCCAAGCCTCGCATTGATACCCGATTTTATCATGGCAGCAACTTTAAGCTTATTTCTAGTAAAAAATATTTCAATTACTATTAATTAATCGATCAGCGGGGCTCTCGGATTTAAGCCTAGTATACTTTCTTCTAGTTTTATCGCATTTTCATTCCATGAATTGAAGATTTATTCTGTAATTAAATTTCTTTAAACCCTGAATACACAGAGCCATATAGTCGCTCAAGCCTACTAAAACTTCTAAATGCCAAAATAAATGTCACAGATAGAAATTTTTCTTCCAAATTCTATTATAAAATTTTGGCGGATTCCAAAGAAAAAGACTCATTATTTTGGATATTTCTTTCGAATATTACGCGAGGTTGAGTTTTGATGAGTGTTCGCCAACAGTTTTACTATCCGAAACAATTATTTCTTAAGACTAGACACAATACAAATGTATATAACCAGTTGTTTAGAAAGTCTTTGATGCATGCAAAACCATCTTAACATAAAATTCATTCTATCTGACCTGATATATTTTTTTGGGTAACTGATTTCAGGAATTATCTATTTATATTTAAAAATTCCATCGGAAAATAGAAATTTATTATATTATGTAAGAGATAGTAATGATATCAGATCTTAACATTTTCGACACTGTCACTTGATTACTAATGCGCAACTCAAAAAGTGATAGTTAAAATCGTTAGTAATCTCTTTTATTTGAAATATAATTGCCATTTTCAGAGAAAATTCGTGATTTTTCATCTCATTGTATTTACTTTTTTTAAATATAACTTTTTGAGGATTTTAGTATAGAGTGCTAATTCTGTGATTAAAGTTTGAGCGGAAGGCAAGTATTGTAATGTGCTGTGTATTCGTAGAAATAAAAATTTGTGAAGTTACTTACGATGGCACGATCATCTGATATTGCTGACACCTCTGGTTTTCCAACTAATTTTCTAGAACTAAAATCAGTAATTCTTTAGATATCTGACCTTGATTGATCAACAAATATAATATTTTTTTAACTCCTGATTTGCAAAATATATTGGAGCTTCAACTACCGTAGTTTCTGCAAAACAACTGGCGCAAATGGAGCCGTATATCAGCCTTACACTTTTGATTAGAATGCGTACCACAACGTTAAAATCGCAACGTTAAAATCAGTTCAGTGCTACCGCTTCTAACCAAAAATGAAAAGCGTGAATATGCCTTTAACACTTTTGGATTATTGAGATAGTATGCTGAAAAGAAGAGAATCGCCTCATGATCGGCTACAAAGGGGGCGTCTCAGGCAGTTCAAGATTGCTCCCCCAAACCACATCTCTCAAATCATCCAAAAGGTGTTAAAGGGATATCGGCTCTGGTGCCTTGGCGGAACTTTTTTTCTGTGATTCCAGGGGTTAAGGATGTGGGCGACGATAATTGGGCTCTTTTATACACATTTTCAAGTGAAGTTTCTGAGTAACCTGGCTTCAGAAATAATTATATTTTTTCCAAATACGTTGTACAACTCTTAACCCTTGTGAGCACAGAGCCACAATTGTGGCTCAAGCATACCTAAAATTATTCAAAAAAGGCAAAAAACGGGATGCTAGAATCTTTTCTTTCAAACACATTATAAAGAATTTTTATTCGGTTCCCAAAAAATAATTGAAATTTCTTTCGAATGTTTGGTTCCAGTATTACGGGGTGTTGATTTATTAGGATTTTTCGCCTATGTTTCACTTCCTGAAAAATTATTTCGGAACTAGACATAAAATACAAATGTGAGATTAGCCAGTTTTGAGGAAAGTGTTTTGTGCATGCACATCAGTTGAAATACAAATTTATTGGTATCTAGGGGCAGATACATTTTTTCGGAAGTGAAATTTCTAAATTTTCAACTTCAAGTATCCCATGAAAAAAAATAATTATTATAATAGTAAATTTAAGCAATCAAAATTGTCCGCAAGTGTACTTCATTACCATATTCACTTGAAAATAATCGAAAAAAAGTGTAATGATCTGCCTTTATAAGGAAAAATAAACGTTTTTTATCAAAAATCATGATTTTTCCATCAAAATTTTTGACTTATTTAAAAATTTATTTTGATTTATGAGATAAAAATCAAAGCGGACAAAACTTCGACGTAGGCCAGATACTTGTGCATCGTTTCCGACAGAAATGTAACTTGTGAAGACAACTATGACCGTGTATCACGTGATATGGTATACCTTGCTTTTCTCACTATATTTTCTAGAACTAGAAATAAAATTTCTAGCATATAAAATGTCGTATGCAAAAATATTACCTTTCAACTTCTTTATGCAGAAAAAATTGAAATTCCAACTGCCTTAAGCTCTCTGTAAACAACATTCGAAGTAGAGCCACAATTGTGGCTCTGGTGCATTGGCGAAACTTTTTTTATATGCTCACAAGGGTTAAGGAAGGTGCCAGTACTATTCATAGCATCTGATACCTCAACCTACTCTCAGAAAATTGTTTTTAGTAGGCGTCCCTAAAAGCACTAAAAAGCCTACTCCTTATTCATTCCTTATCACTTTTTTTTGTTAGTTGCAATTTTACTTCCAAATATAAATGCGCATCTCCGAGCGGAAGAAAATTTCTAAAATTTTGCCCCAAGTGGTCAAAACAGCGTATTTGGGAGCCTCACGCAAAATCCTAATCCTCCTTGAAAATATATAGACTTTTTTTATTTGTACATAAAATTCACCGCAAAGCCTGGATTAAGTTCCGAACGAAAGCCCTTTTCCGATTTTTTTTTCAAAGTCTCAGGAACGACTTGTGAATTTCTAGTTTTTGTTCAAATTCTGAACTATGAATTTTCTAAAACCTACTTTTTTTGAAAAAAATTCAAAATTCAGAGAAAATCTTTAGCTTTTAAAAACTCAGTGAAAAATTGTCTACAAAATGGGGCAATCAAAAAAGTTTCTGAGAAATATATGAATTTCACTTTTTTTGGAAAAAAAATCTCAAACTTTCTTTTTTTTTGTAAAAAAATCAAAATTCAGAAAAAAACCTGGGCTTTTAAAAACTCAGTGAAAAATTCTGTACAAAATGGGGCAATCAAAAAAGTTTCCTGAGAAATCTCAATTATCGTTGCCCACATCCTTAATTCACCTTTTTTTGTTTGTAGATTTTTAACAAGATTTCCTTTTTTTTCAGTTATGCTCCCATATCTGCCCTGACAAAACTGAAAAAAAATTCCAGTTAAAAATCTCCAGGAGGCTCTGTGAACTATATATTTTGATTCATCGAAATCGGTCAATATCAATATAACTCTCTAGCCAATATTTTTGAAAAATTTTCAAGCATGAATGTCAATGGTTTAAGGGGGTCGGTGCATTTTGACAGATACGGATATGGGCTCTCGATGAAAACTTTTTTACTGGGTTTATATATTCTTCTCAATATAGCCATCAAAATGATGTTTCATATACAGGCAACTTTTTGTACATAGAATTTCGAATTATGCTTTTAAAGAATTTTGAGTTCGAATTAAACTTTCCGATTCGACAAATATGAGAAATTTTTGAAAAATTCCGAACATTATCAAAAAATGCCTTATTTTGTGTTCAAGAATTTTTTGCATTATATGTCAAATAACGAAAAACTCTGTCAATATGTACTTAACCTTTGGGCGTAGGTGACACATATTTTTATATGCTATTGAAAATCATAAGACACTTTTTTGAGATTTTTGGTCGAAACTTTTGGAAATATTTTTGAAAATTTTCCTCATTTCTGGTTCAAAATTTTCAAACTAATTTTTCTGGAATCTTTAGCTGAAAATATTCGGATGCTACTTTCACTAATTTAAACATGTCTACGTTTTGTTTCTTCGCTCTTGTTTATACTCTGAATCATACTTTTTTGAATGAAAATACGGTTGCGCGAAATGTACTTTAGCTCTCTTTAATCAAAAATTAAAAAAAATTATTTCACCGAGACTTGCCTAATTGGTAAGCCGACTCGTTCACCACGCAAAATTTAATAAATTTAACTCATGAAAATAAATATTTTTTCGATGTGTTAAAAGTTTTTTTTCGTCTTTTTAGGAATTTTATTTTTCGATTTTGACGTAGGAATCATATGAAATTAAATTTTATAAATTTTCGATGGTGATCGAGACATTTTTTTGAAGCTTCTAATTAATAAAAATAAATTTAATGTAATTAAGACACCTAAGTACAAAAGACGCGTTTTTAGATGTTTATTTTAAAGAGGATTTATAAAGTAAAAATAATCATCTGAAAAAAATGATTATACAAAGTGAGCTCAAAAGTGGCAACTTACGTTTGAAATATTTTTATTCGAAAATTATGAGTGGCAAAAAGTTTCCCATGAAACAAAAAATTGAAACAGTGCAAATCTGCCAAAATGCACCGAGGCCTTAAAGCTTAGGTAGTTTTTTAGGAAAATGAAATCTGCCGCCCCTATAAAAAACTACCTTAGGAAGTTTTACATTCGAACGAGCTGAATTCGGAATTTTTTACGAGATAACAAATGAGAAAGCATTTGCATGCGAATCCTTAAGGGATTGTGGGTGCTTCCAGCAATGTGCTGGGGAAAAATAAGCCGTTTTAAAACTCAAATATCTTTTGTGAGAATTGAGTGAACGCGTATTTTTCCAATTGTATATGTAGTCCGTACCTTGAGAAGGCAAAAATTGATTCATTTTTAGAAAATATTATCACATCAACCTTAAATGCATAAAACTAATTGCTGGTATTTCTCTCCATTGAAGTATACCGTCATATCCACGTATCGAAAATTACATTATGCCAATATATTTGCCAGAAAAAATTCTCTCAATATAGACTGATAAAAATGTTTTAATTCATTTCTAAATGCCGGGAATTTTTTCGAAATTCATTGCTATCCTTAAATATTGGCAAAAGTACATATTTTACAAAACAAAAACAATATAACGCACGAACGTACATGCGATTTCTTTCTCTTTTTCATAAATCATTCTCTATTTCTTAGTAAACTAAAGACTGAAAAATTTAATTAATTTTGTCAGATTTCTCCGCAATCACTATTTTATGCACATTTCGCGCAGTTAAATTTATTAATGATTTGGCTAAAAATGAATATATTGAAAAGGGTCAAAATTTGTAAATTATATATATATCGTCGCCTAATTTGTATGACTGCGGGCTCCCATCTATAAGTCACTAATAGGGGTTCAACGTGTGTGAATTTGCATGTATTCTTTATGTATTGTGATTATATTTTTATGTAATTTGACGACTAGTTAGTCTTGATAGCTAAAAAACTTTTTTTTTGCTTGCAATCAAATTCCTATGTGCTGGAGGTCCGGATACAAAAAAAACAATATGAATTTGAGGACCGTTGGTGAAAAATAACTACTGCACCCACAATCCTTTAAGGCGCTAAACGAATTTCCTGTACATAAAAAAGATCAACATGTTGCAAAACTGGGTCCATTGGTTTATCCAATTTTTTTTTGCTAATTTAAAAGGTCCAGGCGATTGACTTTAAACGCGACAACCCGCACGGACAGGGTCGGGGAAGAAAATTTTCATTTCTACGGACAGCCTGGAGCTACAATCTATGCCAAAGACTTAAAACGGACAGCCCCGCAAGAAATTTTTTGCCAAATTTAAATGGACAGAGACCGATTTCTACCTGTCCGTTTAAAGTCATATCGGCGATATGATATCGCCGTAGTTGGTTTCTTTGTATTTCAATCATTTTTTAGGACATTAATAACGACACCCTATTTGATTTTGACGATGAAGATGAGATTCGCCCACTGGATGAATTAAAGAAATTATTAAAATCCTCAAAATGTGATTTAATGAGCAATGCCGAAATTTTACTTTTGGTGAAAGTTGGAATTATCAGACCATATGCGCTCGAAAAAGTTCTCGCTGATCCTGAACGGGGCGTTTTAATACGAAGAAGATTTTTAAACAAGCCTGTTTTCAAGTCCGTACCGTATGAGGGATACGACTTTTCAGTGGCGTCAAGAGCTTGCTGTGAAAATATTATAGGTAGGGTGCGCAGCGAGAATCGTATAAATCAAACTAGAAATGCCGAAAAAAAATTTGGTTCGTTTATTTAGAAGGGTATTTCATCTCGGAACTGGAACATACGATTTTTTTGTGTAATTTTGGGTCAGCATACTTCTTTCAAAACAACATGACACTGCACGCCGTTTTTTTTCGGACATTTCTTAATAATCATCGGTTTTTCGACAAAAGTAATTAAGAAAATAATTTATATCGTTTGCATGATAATCAAGCCCAAAATTTTAAGTAATACCCAGTATTTTCAACGGTAAAAATTACCAAAAACATTATCTTTTTATCTCATAGTTTCTCCCAAAGTTCTGCCCAATTTTTCAACTTTTCAATAAATATAGTTTGGGTCGTTTTTTGAAAAATTTTACACCATAATTCGATTTTGCGCACAGTGATTTAAAGAATTTTTTAGAAACCCTCCCCATAAATACGTGTTTCCAGTTGAAGGTGTCCCCACTGTATTTTGAAATTTAAAAATTTGTCCCCTGCGCACCCGAACTATAGGATATGTTCCAATTCCGGTAGGTATGGTTGGTCCTTTATTGGTTAATAATGAAGAAGTTTTCCCGATGATGGCCACAACTGAAGGAACGGGTTCTTATTTTAAGTTGAATTGTATACGGTATAAAAAGGTGTTTGTTTTTCTCGGTTTTTTGTTTACTCAGATTACTCAATAAAAATCTCTAGATCAATTGTTTTTTTCGATCAGATTTTTTTGTTCATATTTGTATTAGCCAGTCACCGGTGACCGGTCAGAGGGGCTCGAAAAAAATGGCTAATTTGTATGATTATCATATTATGATAATTTCAAATAATGGACTCAGAATCCGAGTAACGTATTATCAAGAAATATTGGCGTGCATACTGGACACGAATTAACCCCTTCTTTCCAGACCGAGAAAGATTAAAAAATACGCTTTTCAGTTTAGGTATATGATTTTAACTCTTCACCGTATTTTTTTTCATTTTTCGAAGCATTTTCAAAAGCTTATGACAATATATGATATGGAAAAATAAGAATAATTCGGAAAAATCTCAGATTTCCTCAATAAAAACCACAATACTGACTTTTAAAATTTAATTTTCAGTCTGACAATAATTCAAAATAAATCGAAACTTTTCAAAAACTTAACTTTTATTTTTAAATTTCAATTATAAAAATGTTTTTCTATGGTTTTAAAAATACTTTTCGATCGAAAAACTTATCAAAAACCACTTATAAAAACCTTGAGCTTTCTGAGTAAACAATGCGGATTTCTATGGGTCCGAAAAAGTTTCCAAAACCCTCATTTTAAGGACTTTAGTTAACTTCGATTTTCAGCATATAAACCTTCATTTTTAGTTTTTTTTCAAAAAAAAAACGACATTTACATTTCCGATATAATTTAGAAACTTAAACCCCGGTAAGGCGCTCTTTTGGCATCTGTGAATCGTGGATGTAAAGTTATTAAACAAGCTGGCGGAACCATAACGTCATTATTCAAAAATGAAATGTCTCGAGCTCCTTGTTTATCATTCGACTCTGCTGCTAAATCTTTACAATGTGCGCAATGGATTAAAGACCCTTACAACTTTTCCATTTTAAAGGTAGAATTTCCGAAAATTAATCGTAGAATTGAATTATTTAAGGGGGTATACGACTCTGATTTAATAAAGGCCTTAGAGGCACTAATAATGTTCCAAATTGATACGGGGTGATAATTAAGTGTATTAGAACCCAATCATCAAAAAAAAATTTCGAAATTTTTCGCATTTTTTTCTAAGTATTTTTAAAAGAGGAAGTTAAAAAATAACGTTTGCTCGAATTTGACCACTACAACCTTCAAAATATCGACCTTGACGTAAGCCAACGTTCTCATCAGTGTTTCACTGGCTTTCTTTTGAACCTACTTCGGAATTTTTTCGAAAATGACTAAAAAAATCATATTTCGAGTTTTGATGGAAATTGCACAAATCGTGTGATATCTCTTACAAAATGTTCTGGAATATACTTGATAGAAAATTTGAGCCATTTTGCAAATATATCCTCGGAGGAGATAGATTTTGAAGTCTGAAATTGTGAAAATCGTCGGTTATTTGGTGTTCTAGAATTGTTTGTCGCGGATCAAAAAAGCTTGTCTTAAAAGATTGGCATACTACCGTTACGTGATCTGTGAAAATTGGAGCTCAATTTAATATACCGTCTGGAGGAGATAGATTTTGCAGTTTGGAAAAAGGTCACCTTGTTACGATACTGTACCTATTGGTGTAATGGTCAAAAATAATTTGTGATGTACTTTCGCCAAGATTAAGGATAGATCTACAAATAAGCATTTTCGGGTTTTTCTCATGACTGTTAGTTTTCGTATATTTCACCGAGAAATGTCATCAGAGTCGCATACCCCCATGGGGTACTGGTCGCTGGCTTTATGGGGCCTTAGGGCATAATAAATGCTCAAAAATGACTCTGGGTGATAACAAAGTGTACTACCGACCAATAATCAAAAAAAACTTTCGCGTTTTTTCGATTTTTTTCTTTAGAGTTTTCTTACTTAAGTATTTTTTTTCAAAATGAACTAAAAAAATTACGTTTGCTTTAATTTAAACAACTAAAACGTCAAAATATCATCTTGACGTAAGCCAACTTTCTGATCAGTGTTTTCGTGGCTTTCTTTTGGGCTACTTTCGAAAAAATCGAAGCACATTTTTTTTCGAAAAATTTTCCACGTGACTTCAAAATTCATATTTGAGTTTGGGATCGAAATTTGAAAAAACGCTCTAGAGGATTTTTTATTTGTTTCGAGCTACCTTCTGTAAAATTTGAGTGAATTTTGAAATTTAACCTAGGAGGAATAGATTTTACGATGAACAAAGTCCAAAAAAGGGTGGTTTATCGCATATTCTAAAAATTATAGCACTTATCGACAAAAGCTCCAGAGAAGTTTAAATACTAATTATACAGTTATGTTAAAATTTAGGTTTATTTCAAATAAAACTTAGGAGGAGATAGATAAACCATTTTGGCTTAGGTCCTCTTGTGTCGCTAATGTGTCAGGGAGTGTGTGCATACAAAAGATGTTGACACATTTCTGACGCAAGCTAAAAGGCTAGATCTACAAACTTGATTGGCCAAGTTTTTATCGAGAAAAACCAATTCCAGCGACAAGTACCCCCTTAAGGAGGTTCCATCGGAGTTTTAGGGTTTTTCAACTTGGTACCACGGGAAAACGGCTGAAGTTATAGACTTGATGTTTTGACCACTGATAAACAAAATCTCCTCTGTTGACCTTTTTAATTTTGAGGTGCCTTGAATATTTTAACCTACGCAAAAACATGATTGAAAAACGAAAATTTCATATTTGCGACAAGTTCGTTTGAGCTAACTAAAACAACAAAATTATTGTTATTTACAGACAATATTTCAAACACTATGATCATATTTTTAATTTAGTCAGATCCGAAAAAAAAACTTTTCAAACTCTAGAAATCTGGCAAAAATTGATATTTTTACAGGTGTTACGCTAGAAGTTCGTTTGAGATAACTAATCATAAGTTACT
>SCLH01001636.1:26730-47060 GCA_004367855.1 Oikopleura vanhoeffeni | reverse complement strand
CCATATTTTGAAGTTTTAGTGGTCAAATTCGAGCAAACGTTATTTTTTAACTTCATCTTTTAAAAAATACTTAAAAAAAAATCGAAAAAATGCGAAAATTTCGAATTTTTCTTGATGATTGGGTTCTTAGTACACTTAATTATCACCCTTTATCAATTTGGAGCATTTTTATGCCTCTAAGGCCTTTAATAAATCAGACATGACCACCTCCTTATGGGGGTACAGTTCACTATGAAAATTTTTCTGTTGATTTTAGACCAAACTAATTCGGCCAAAAAAATCACAATGGTGGTTGTCTCACATCCCACAGACCTCTAGTTCGGCAACCAGGAGACTTCAAAGACCGGAATTGAGCCATTTTTGGCCGAAATTAGACACCATTTTTCTTGGTAACCACACATTTGACTTTTAATTGTATTCTATTTATACGATGAACTTATGTGGAACATTAATCCGGCCGAGCCGTTTTCGATACAAATGTAAATTAAGGGGTGGCGGTCGCAATGTTTCTAGGGTACTTTGAGGTCAAGTGCATTGCGATCGCTACCCCTTTAATTTACATTTGTATCGCAAACGGCTCGGCCGGATTAATGTTCCACATAAGTTCATCGTATAAATAGAATAAAATTGAAAGTCAGAAGAGTGGTTACCAAGAAAAATGGTCTCTAATTTCGGCCAAAAATGGCTCAATTCCGGTCTTTAAAGTCTCCTGGTTGACGAACTAGACGTCTGTTAATGACGAGACTACCACCATTGTGATTTTTTTGGCCGAATTAGTATGGTCTAAAATTAATAGAAAAATTTTCATAGTGAACTATACCCCCTTAAAGACGAAAACCACAGTAGTTATTATCGTTCAAAATCTTTGATCACGCCTCAGAGTTATCTGGGACACTCATCAAAGGATTGTTTCCCAGAAACCAATAATAAAACAAATAAGTGTCCAATTAAAATGCCTTATGTTAATAAGGGTAGCATGTATAAAGCCCTAAATATTCTCTTATAATGAAACATTTTCGAAAAGAGATATTCTTGAGTAACTGGCAATATTTACGAAAAAAATAATGATTTTCAAAAAATAGTGAAAAAAAGTAAGTGTTTTCTAAAGTGAATATTATATATGGTTGGTACCCTTTATTCGCATCCTAAAGTGCTCTATTTTGTAAATATTTTATCAATTAAATTCGAGGCACTATATCTATTACGGGGCCACCTGGTCATTTTTGCCAATTTTTTAACCAAAATTTTTATATAATTCGGCTTTTGAAAACGGCATCCGATTAAGTTCATAGATAGGCTAAGATAGCTCAAACTGAACACAAATTTTTAGTGAATAATAAAATAGAACAAATAGGTCCGAATCGGACCATTTTTATTTGAGATTACTGAAATTGTTAAATAATCAGTTTATGTTAAGAAATTGGAAACAATGGTCTGATTACGGCCATTTTTTTTCAAATTTTTCTCTAAATATTTGTGCTCAGTTTGAGCTATCTAAGAACTTAATCGGATGAGTCGTTTTCAAAAGAATTATATAAAAATTTTGGCTAAAAAAATGGCAAAAAATGACAAGCGGGCCCTGTAATGACATGATATCTAAGATATGGATCCCCTGTTCCTCCGGTTAGCGTTCGTGTTTGACCCGCTTTTGACCAATGAGACCACCGGATTTCATTTTTTTGACCAATAAGAGCTTCGAAAAGAAGTTCAATCACGAACGCGAACCGGAGGAACAGGGAGTCCCTATATTAGATATAGTGCCTCCAAATTAGTCTATATCGGTTAAGGTGCCTGTTACAAGTTAAAAATGTTTTGAGCTGTTTGCTTTCACTGCGATTTAATTTAAGAAGGTATGATCAGAATAACTTTTCCAAATCTGAAAAGTAGTCTTCTAGCTTATATTCGAGAAAAATTGGAATTTGAGATAATACTCTGATGAAATAATAGAAAATTCCTGAAAGTGAAATGACTCATTCTTTTAAATCCAGATAATTCATAGTCAAAGAGTCCTGGTGTGAGATATGTTAATACTAGATTATATAGAGATCTATAAATACTACTACAGTCATCGCTCCCTAACTGAAACATATACCGACCTTAAAAAGACTGTAGTACATTATTATAATGTGAAACCGGAGGCAAGATCGAGGTGGACACGCTTTTCCCACGTGATCTAACATGGTGCTAACAATGATATACTGTATATCATTTTTTGCGCCATATCATACCCTATATTTTTCTTGCGCAGCTAGCCACTTTTTCGGCCCAAGCAAAGCTATCTTTTAACCTCTTCCGCCTAAGCGAATCTAATGATACCTCTTTTTCGGGGAAAACATTCAGGGGGTGTACTGTATTATATGGGGTTACGACTTTCTCCGATATAATTCACTAGAGCTAATTATTCACTAGAGATAATTCACTTCATATAATTTAACGCACATTTAGATACAAATGTTTTAATTCCAATATGATTAATGGTCTATGTCAATTTTGAAATTTCCTGTATTTGCAATTTAAAGCGAACTATCAAAGCAAACATATATTTTTATTCAAAGAGATTGATATAATTTTTGGGAACACATTCATAATGTCAAATCACAGACAGCTTGAATTTTAAGGAAAATCGTCCTTTTATTTGCCCGTTACTTTTTTTAGTTACTTTCCGCTTATGATTGAGTCAGCAAATAGTAACGACGGTCGTTATAAGACCAAGTTCATAATTTGATTAATGAGCTCATAATAATTTTATTATATCGAAAAAGCATTTCTAGTAAAGTCTACGAGGAATAAGTTGTGAGTTGAAAGTTACGTAATTTGACATGTGCATGTGTTTTCTTCACCTAATCACGTGCCTGGCGAACTCGTAATATCGACTGCAAGTCATCCGAATATTTTCTAAGCGATGTTTCTTCTAGAAAGTCATAAAATTTTCGAACAAATATTCTCCAGTGATTACTTTTTTAGGTCGAATTCTTGCCGAAACCATGATTAAGATTTTTTTATTTTCAATAATTTTTGGATTTTAAAGGATTTTACAAAATCGCTAAACGTAGAAATGATTTTTTAACGTCATAACTAAAGTGAGTTAAATTACGTTATGTGACACCAATAAAGTTAGGCTTAAAAAAGATAAAGATTTTTTAAATCTTAATTCAGAATATCTACGGAAATGCCACGGACGAAACTAAGCGCGCGATGATGAAATCATTTCAAGAATCAAACGGAACGGTTTTGTCGACCAATTGGAACGAGGTCGGTAAAGAGCATGTCGACATGAAGCCGCCAGACTCGATGGAGTTTAAAAAATGGGAGGGCTGAACCAACCGGTTAAATTTACCACCGGATCACTAGAGATTTTTTAATTTAAAAAACGACGGGGCCCTTTCAACATGTATTATTGCTATATTTTCTCAATTGTTATTATATTTTAATATTTCGCTGTTTATCATCAAAGTTTTTGAATTGAAATTGACCTTTTTTGTTTTCAGGTGCACAACGGTTAAAATGCCAGGCCTTGTAGAATCGTTACTGGATTTTAATAAAGTTCGGAAGTTTCAAGAGTTTTGTGGAATTCGAGAGTGCAAATATGACGATCCTAGAGGAGAGGACGCAATTGTGAGGTAAATTTGCAAAAAAATGTTAGCATTTATTTTAATCAGTACAATCAGATTAAACATTCATGAGTCAACACACTTTATCGTCATTTTTATTGCGTTTACCTTGGTAAGGTGAAGGTAACTTTAGTAGGACCTTTTTTTTTAATTGCATAATTCGCAAAATAGTTCAATTTCGAAATTAATATTTTCAATTGTGCTAAAAAATAAATTAGGTTGTAAAGTAGTATAGAAATTGTTATATTGAAATATTTAGAGTTTTTGATGAAATAATTTGGAAAGCTTACTTAAATTATGTGAAAACTATTTTGTCGGACGTATGCTACAATTTCTGGAAATTTTGTTGAAAATTTCTAATATTTTTGATAATTTGGTGGGGAAAAATTTTGAAAAAAAAATTTTTGCGGGCGTTCAAGCGATTTATAAATTTGATAAAAAATTTTTGAAAATTTTTTTGAGAAAAATTTTCAAAAAAAAGAATTTAAAAATTTTTTTTCGAATTTTAAATAGCTTGAAACGCCCACAAAAAATTTTTTTTTTGAAAATTTTCCCTACCAAATTATCAAAAATACTTTTAACAAAAAAAATTTCTAAATTTTTCATACACCGGGATCAACCGTGAATACTCATTGCTATCACAAATAAAAGACTCCAATGTCTTTCCATGAAAAAAATAGACTTGGATTAGGAAGAAGGTTTTATAGCAAAAAACCTGTTTAGCATAAAAATAAAATTTTTGATGAAAAAAGACAATTTTAGAAAAAATTCAAATTTTATCGACGCGCAAATAAAAATTCACAATACACTTTAGGATCAACCGCCCTCAGAGTACAATCCTAACTTTGAAAAAAATGCGAAATCTGAGCATTTGATGGTTGATCATTTCCAATCGATCAATTGAAATCGATTTCCTTATCAACGGTTTTATTGGGTCTAAGTATCTTGCGTTGTTATCATTCAAATAGTATAGGATTTGTACTCTGAGGGCCGTTGATCCATATATCAAAACACAACCCTGTTTAGTCGATTTTGGCCCAAAATCGAATGGTGGAAATGCTAGGTATACCTTTTTTTTAAATTAAAAAAAAAATTTGATAACGATTTAATTGGGTAGTTAACTGTGGGTATACAGGTTAAATTTAATTTTTTTTTCGGTGTTTCACGCATCACTCAATTTATAGTTAATTTATAAGGTAATAATAAGTGATGCGTGAAACACCGACAAAAAATAAAATTCAACCTGTACATTCGTGGCATTTAAGTTCAAACAAATCATCCAAATTGAAACTGAGGTTCATAAAAATGCCGAAAATTTCAAAGTTCGAAATACAATTGTATGATTCACCACATGGTTTAATTTTTATCAATTCAAATGTATACGAATTTTATCTTGTAATAGGGTGAGTGTCGAGTGTCAATTATTTTCAATTAATTATTGCCTTTGCATTCAAAATAAAAAAATCTCAAAAAAGGAACAAGTTTTTTCATTTTTGGAAATTTACACAAAAGCGGTAAATTCCATGGTTGTCAATCAGAAACTTCATAATTTAAATTTTATTGGTCTAAATACGTGTAAAAATTTTTAACGTTTTTGGCCCTGATGATTTTTTTAAAATGGAACCAGCGATTGATTGGATTTTTAAAAAATAAAAAAATTTAGTGATATGTTGGGGTATCTGTTCTGAGAGAACTAGACTAGATAGCGACCAACGGTTTTTGCATTGAATTTTAACAAATTTTGGTGTAGAATTTTTCTTTTTCCGGTGATTACCGGTTACCGGTAATTCGCAAAAATCGGTTTTTTTAGGTCATTTTGAGCAATTTCAATACTGATTTCCGGTCACGTTCAACCTAGGAAGCCAAAAAAATTATACCGCATTTTTTTTCCAGGTTTCACATGCAAAAAAACCATTTGTCGCTATCTTGTCTAGTTCTCCCAGTCGAAATCACAATGGGCCAACCGAAAAAAAACGACTTTATTAACGATTTGTGTTGCAAAACCTTATAACTCCTTATGATGTGTCAAATTACATAAAACTTGACGAAAAACTTGACGAATAAAACTTGACGATACAATATCATCTTACTGATATCACTATATTTTAGTGAGTCACAACCAGAACGAAAAAGTAATCAAAAATCTGCAAAATTCCGAGCCACAAATGTCTTTCTTCACAATTTTTTCCTTCTTGGGTCGGTGTTCGGAACCGAAGTTTTCTACATTTCCTACATTCCAATGATATTCTGGGTTTTTGAACATTTTACTGGTCGACGACTGGTACAGGTAATTTGACTTTGTAAAGAGTAAAATTTTGCTAAATTGTATATTTAAGATTTGGGTTGTGACAATGTATCTCGGTCAAGTGTTAAAGGAAATCATTCAATTGCCAAGACCAACTTCGCCACCATCATTTCCTATGGAAAATCAATTCAGAGTGAGTTTATTTTAAAATTGTCTAAAAACGAACACAATTTTTTTGTCAAATTGTTTTCTACCATTTTTTTATGTGGCGTGGTATATCTAAGAAGGGAATCTCTAGGCCCTCCGTTGCGTGTTCGCTTTTGATCCTTATTTTTAATGCCCTTATTGATCAAACGTAGGGGAGCTTTAGGGCCCTACTTTTGATTGTAAACAATTACTGCTGGACTTTTGTGTAATTTATAAAACACAAATCGCGTTCAAATTTGAAAAAAATGTTTTCTTGTGTTTTTATTCACCATAAAAATCACAAAGATTTTACAAAAAGTATTCAAGAATTACCGGTAAAAAAAATAATCCTGAAAAGCAGTCGCATAAGCTCCCAAAGTTATATTTTGCGTCAAAATTAAAAAAAAATCGTATGTTTCATTCCGATCTCACCTACTGTAGGTGACCTACCGTTCAAAAGCTTTCAAAAACTGACCAGTGGTCATAATCTCGTTTTCCTCAATTTTCAATACAAAATTTTCAGGCCGAATTCGGATTTCCTTCCACTCATACTATTGCGGCTGCCTCCTTAAGTTTCGGAACATTATGCTGCATTGGTGGTCGCTATGAATTCAGCATGGTTTTTGGCATTTTGATGGCTTCATTTTTCACAGCCTGGGTGTCTCTATCCCGTGTTTACAAAGGCATGCACTCATTTTTGGACATTTTGGGCGGTCTGGCCATTTCATTCCTATACATTTCATTGGGCTGGGCGTATCTTTCCGATGTCGAATCAGTGATCATTTCTGGCGCATTCTCGCCGATTCTGTGTCTAGTAGCCAATTTTATTTTGGGCTGGTTTTATCCAAATGGGGATTGTCCATCGCGAAAAGATACGGTTATTATTCTTGGAGTTGGAGCGGGTATCAATGTAGCCAGTTGGTTAAATGCAAAAGCTGGTAAGTTTTTATTAAATTAAAAAAAGACCTGTCCAATTTCAGTATTAACTCTCATAGGTTTTAATTTCACGATTCGACCGGTAATTGCTTTTATAACCCGGTTTAATAAATTATTTTGTAATGCATTTTTGGCGGCTTATTTTTGATAATTTTTTGTTAATTTCTTATTTTGAAATGTGACACCTCTAAAGGTCTCAAATGACACTCTTGAGGATCGGCTGAAATAGAAAATATATTTACATGTATAAAAGAATATACATTTTTAGCTGTTTTTTCGGTACAATTTTTTCATAATTTTTTATTTTGACTAAAATGGTGTCAAATAACACTTTTTGTAGTATCAGTCGATACTGAAAAATGTAATTTGACGCCCTTTGAGGTGCCACATGTGAAAATAATTATTGATTAAAAAATTTATCAGAAATTCATCAGTTGATACATTTTCTATTTCAGTCGATAATTATAAAGTGTTATTTGATACCTTCTGGGTCACAATAAATATTACCATAATGTAAAATTCGATGAAAATTTGAGAACTTCTGGCATCCAAAAATTTAATTATGCGTTTTTCGAGGTCACACGAGCATTCCAGAAAATCAAATATGAAAAGATTAATGATCGAGTATAAAACTACATAATACAAAGCTTGCAGTTTTTAATTCGGTCATTAACGTTTTATATTTTATTTTCTGGAAAGTTCGTGTGACCTTTAAAACGCTCCCTGTACTAAAAGCAGAATATATAAAATGTATTGAAAATGCATGGGACAATTCGCCGGGTCATTAAAATATATTCAATTCATGTTAATGATTTTTGGAATTTTAGCTAACGTACCATTATTTCTAAGTTGAACAGCCCTCTATTTTTGAGAATACATTTTTTTAATGCTTAAAAATAAAAATCTACGAAATGTTTCATTTTTCGATTTATTTTTGCTTTAAAATCGGTGGGTTTATGTTATAAAAATTAATCTAATATTAACGACATAAGATTTTTAATGGACACGTTTTTTGTTCAAATTGCCAGACTTTTCGTGCCTACGCATTTTTATACAATACTAATCAAAAATTCATCATCTTGAGAAGGTCAGTCTTGCGTGGCAAATGCTATTGAATGCGCTCTGTGTAAGTTGCAAGAAACGCTCGCTAAGCGAGGTCTCCAAGATTAGTATAGTAGTGAACAATACGAGAAAAAAATGGAGTTGAACAAAATTGAAATAACAAAAAAAAATTTGCCCTGGATTTTATCATTTAAATTTTGTCTGACGATTATTTTTAAGGATTTGATTACGATTTATACGCTGCTCCAGAATGGCACATAGCATTTTTCCGCATTTTCCACGGACTCCTCCTGACCGTTTTCGTCCGCGATTTCAGCAAGAAATTCGTTAAAAAAACTATCGAAACTTTCACTGGACCAATCACCGAGCACAATATAACGCAGAAAACTATTGAAGTTCCCCTTAATTATGCTGTTTATAGCATAGTCGGGTTTACCGTCACATTCGTTTGCCCGTTAATGTTTTCCAAACTCGGCCTGTATAAATAACTATTTTTTACTTCAACAACTTCTTTTATGCTAACCACTACTTCTAAACTCATAATTTCCAAGGATTAAGATTAACCTGGAGGATTCTTAATAATAATCGAAAAATTGATTGTGTTTTAAAAGGCGGTTGTATCTTTCGGATTAAAATTTTTCTCAAGTTTAAAATTGAAAAAAAAATTGCAAAAGATATCTTCACCGTTTTAACAATGTTTTAAACGGCATTATTGTACCAACTAGATTGTGTTTGCACTGATAAAAATCCATAGCAGGGGTAATTAGGACGCCAAAATTTAACAGTTTTCGGACCATTTTGGACATTCGTGAAATGAAGGCCTCTGATTCTTCGAATCTCAAAAAAAAATGAGTCTGATCACAAAAAATAGAGTAGAAGGAATAAGGACGACATAAATAAAAAAGGGCAAAAATGGTCCGAAAGTTTTTCCTGGATATGTCCAGACTATTTTTGACATTTGTGAAATGAAAGACTCGGTCCCCTACTGTAAATGGAAGCTATTTTAATCGTATAAACATTTTTGGTTGTTTTACTTTTGAAACATTCTAAAACACTCTCAATTTTTATCAGATTGATCAAAACTCTTTAAATTTATCCATTTAAATATCCGCTTATTATATTCAATACTGTACTTCTGTATTTTTGTAAATTTTGACCATTAAAAAAATTAATGAAAAAAGTTCAATATTGAACAGTTTTGATATTTCGAGTGTAACTCTTTGGTTGCAATCTAATTATTTAAAATCCAGCATTATTTTCGAATTAAATCAAGGAACATATTTGGAACACCGCGTGTTCAAATGTCCTGACAACTAATTGAAAAATCCCCTCCGCTAAATTATTAGTAAGCGTATAATTTTCAGAATTCGTCCATTTTGAACTTTTGAAAAGTTTATTTTATCCGAATTTTGGCGAATTCAAATTTCGAGATTTTGGCAGATATCTAAACACCAGAAAGCCAAAAACAGAACTCATTTTGTATTTCAAATTCCTTATAGAAACGCTTTATCATTAATGATAATTCCCTTAAATAAATTTCAAAAATTCTAATTTTTTAGACCATTACGCTTCAAAAATCTTGATTATTTTATCTCCAATTTTTTCAGTATTACTTGTACCTCATTCTCACTATTCGCCACTGACAAGCCTCCTGCGCTCAGAGAGGTAGTGAGATTTAATCCCCCTATTTGTTTTGTATTTCGACTCATTTTCAATTAAAATAAATAAGATTTTTTGCTTGAAGGACTGTATTTTTTTGATAAACTAATAGAGAATTCTAGAATACGCCCGATGAAGAACGAGAAAAAAAAAGTTTTGATTTCCAGTTTGAAAAGATGTAAAAAGTTTTAAAGATATTTTTTTTTGAATAGTGACATTTTCGAGGGCCTCAAGAGTAGCTTTAAATCTGTTAAATACAGAATTTTAAATTAAATGAATGACCTTGAATTTAAATGAGGAATTAATTTTTTTTCGATAGGCGACAATATCGATTCGACATTTATAAAAAATAAATATAAAATTTTAACGTTGAGCTCCTTTTTAATAAATAAGTTATACAGTCAGATTTAGCGTTGTTTAATCCTTGGAAATTGTGAGTCTATAAAGATAATGGTTGAATTTTGTCTATCATGCCAAAACGGCTTGCATTGATGGCTCTCTAGCGCTATTTGTTCGATTTTAGAGCATTTTGCGTCCACAACAAAACGGCAAAATTAAGCATGTATTTATAGACAAAGATCTCAGTAGTTCATATGAATGACATGTGTCATGATGAAATTAAGGAAATATATACATTTTTGATAATCAACAAAATACTCTTTATATATTTTCATTTCTCGTAAACCATTAAAATTTTTTCTGCATATTGCTTCTAATCTCCAAAAATCAACTATTTCTGAACGCTTTAAATCATAAATACAAAAAAATTATTGCCTCCAATTTTTCTGTAATTTCTAATTTTTAAACAAAAAATTCGGTTAGGTTTGAGATATTTTACTGTGAATCTTTATTTGACATTATTCATAAAACCAGCGGGAGAACCGCTTTCAGTGCAAAATTTTTTCACTCATTTTCGCACGAAAATTCAAAGATTATTATTCATTACAATAAAAATGTTGTTTAGTCGACAGTTTTCACCAAAAACATAAAAACGCGATATCTTTAAACAATAACTCAGAATATTAATGTGCTTTTAAAAGAACGCATAATGAGAAAACTTGGTTCGATAATTCTGTAACATATGTATCATAACAAAGCATAATTTTTATGGTTCAGTAAAGTATTAATGCGGATTTTTTATGTTAAAAGAATGCGACCCTATAAAGTCTTATGAGTCTCCACCCAGAACCTCACACATTTAGCATCATTTTGGTGGAGAACCATATAAGTCTATATCTAAAGTTGGATGGTTTATGCGCAATTTACTGATTTATTATCCCCAAAATCAGATTTTGATCACAGTTTGGGAACGTCAAAACAGCTTAAATTTTTTTGCACTTATAAAAATATCCGATTTACACGAATTCTAATCTTAGAAATAAAATATTTTGCTGTTTCATGCCTCGTAATACCTTTATCTCACATGCTATATGGAAAAAGGTGTAAAGCCACGCTATCCATTTTTTTAACTTGAGTTAAAAAATGGTAGGTTAGGTGTCTCTGAGCCTTCTTTGGTATACTGTATAATATTCACTGACTATTCTTTCATAAACAAGCAATTTTAAAAAATTAACGTGTGAAAAAGTATAAATAACTCAGTTTTAAATTCGATCATTCCCCGTGCTTCTAATCTGTAGTCGAATAGTTCAACATTTTTCTGTTCAGCACTTCAACATAAATTAACTTTTCCTTTCATCATTTTTTTATGAAATTATTTTTTAATATGTATATTTTTCATAGTAAATAGTAGTATTTAATAAGCTTTAGATTTTTTATAATCATTTTAAAATCTGATTTTTCGAAGGGAAATTAAGTCAGAATACTTTGGTAATAGCGGGATCTCGATTAATATCAAATTAAAAGTTCAGGTCTGTTTTCGAAGCCTCCAAATGGCTGCTGAGCTTTTTAACAGCTTTCTAACGCAAAATATCGATTCCTCAGTAAAAGTCCATCTAAAATTACCAGTAAAAACCCAGAGATTAGTAAAAACCCAAAATAAAATCTTATATTATCGCCAAAAATTTCGGAAATACAGGGGGCCCAATATCGCCGAAAATTTTTGGCAAAACGCCTACGCAATTTGGCAAAAAACTTCCTGCGATATAGGCCCCCAGTACAAAAGGGGGTCCCAATATCGCCGAAATTTTTTGGCAAAAAACTTTCGGCGATATCCTCCCCCCTGTATACGAGTTCCGATCTCACCGACCATTTAGAGGCTTTGACCCCACCATTGCAATTTCGAAAAGTTCCCAGAAATGATTATTTTCGATTTACAATGGTCGTCTATTAATATCCCAATTATCGATAACTAAATAATTCCGAGTCAATCTGCAAAAGAAATTCTCACATAGAATATGATTATAATAAATCAAAAACTTATAAAATATTAGTATTGACTATAAAAATATGCATTTTAATGCATCTCACTGTGAGATTCTCACACCAACAAAAACATTCAATTATTTAGATTTAGTTCTACCCATTATTCAATATGCCAGCCATGCTCAAAGCCGTTCGAACCGTCACCCCAAAAATTGTTCGATTCGCACAAAAGAATGGAACCTACGTAAGTGGAAATATATTTTAATACGTTAACGTTAAATTGGACTGAAAAGATTTAAATTAATTGGTTATTAATAAAAAAAAATGCCATCAGATTTGAAACTAAATCTTTTTAAAGATTTTAATCTCATATATACATGTATATACCATAGTGAAAGCATCTTTTGCATCGAAATAGTTTTTTTAATTTTATAAAAAACTATCTTACCAATTTTTTATACTTTAAACGTTTTTATTAAATTAAAGCCTCAATACAGGCGTCTTATCATACTAGTATTTCGATTTAATTTGAGATAGAATTTTCCAGCTTAGGACGCAGTTTAGTTCTTTGAAGCCAACTTCGTCGTACTAAAAAATACTTAAATGCCACCCGTCAATAGAAAATACTCTCATTTTGATCTCTTTGATTTGAGCGTGATTTAATTGTAAATTTTAATGGAAAAACATTTCCAAATCTGAAAACTAGTCTTCCAAATTATATTCTAANCATATTTATTTAAAAAACTTATCGAAATTTGATTGAATTTTTTTGGGCCCACCGAGATTCGAACCTACCAAAAAATTACATTCCGGTTTATATCCGGTGAACCGGATGTCAAATCAACTTAATAAAATTTCTCCAGTTAGCTTTTTTAGTTGGCAGTTGAATGCAAAAAACCGTTTCCCGTAATCGTCATGACTAGGGTGTGGTCACCTAAAAAAAATACCTAAGAATCAGATGAAATTATAAAAAATGAACCAAAAATAGAGATGACTCATTCGTTTGAAACCGGATATTTTTGTCTCAAATTCACAGTTTTTAAGAAAAGCAAAGTTAAAGAGTCCTAGAAATAATAACTTAAAAAGGGGTTAGTAGGTCTGATTTCTGTAATACGTAGAAATTCATAAATGAAAAGTTTTCAGATGAAAAATGAGTAATTTTCTATCGACGGGCATCTAAATCAATATAAGTACAGTTCTCCCTTTCTAACTGGTACAAGTTTTTGGAGGTGTTTTTTTTTAACTTTTGCTGGTACAGTAAAGTGTCTTTAGTAGGACGCATTCTAAGGATTTTCAAACTTTCCTGCGAAAAGTTATTAACTGTTTCCTAAAAATACGCCATGGTACGATACGTTTGTTACATACGGTATGTACCATACATATATGTATTTATCATTGTATGTATCATATTTTTAAAGTAAAGTATTTTTCGTAGTACAGTAATTTTTTAACCCTCACACCCAAACGCCATTCGGGGACGCGAGATTTTTTAAATCCTCAAAACGAGATAGAAATAATAAATCCACAGACTTTTAATTCAAATGTGTCATAGAGTTCGCAATTTTATTTCGAGTAATGGTTTTAAAAATTTGATAAGACTAGCAGTTCAAAAGATATTTTTTCCTACTTTTTTTTAAGATTTTCGTAACAAATTCTAGCGTGAATACGACACATAAAATCACAATTTTGAAGAGACTTATATTTAGGAAATTACCTGAGGCTACTCCTGGTACTATTATTTTTTTTCTCTCGTCTTTATTGAGAGTTTTATTTTTTCTCAAGTGATTTCTCTAAAAACTCAAAAAAATAAAATCACTCAATTATGCGGATAATTATTTTTTGAAATAAATCAGTTCGATTTTTAGTTAGGTCGCTTTTTTATCGGTCAACCCACTTAATGGGTATCTGTTCTGAGAGAACCAGACTAGACTGCGACAAACGGTTTTCTGCATCAAAATCTTAACCGAATTTGGAGCGCAGGAAATTTTTCTTTTTCTCCGATGATTACCGGTTCACCGGTAATTTGCAAAAAACCGAGTTTTTCGGTCATTTTGAGCAATTTCGATGACGATTTCCGGTCACGTGATCAACCTAGGAAGCCAAAAAAATTTTCTACCGCATATTTTTCTCCAAGGTTTCACGTGCAGAAAACCATTTGTCGCTATCTTGTCTAGTTCTCCCAGTCGAAATCACAATGGTGCAACCGAAAAAAAACGACCTTAGAATTCGATGCAAAGCGACAAAGAGCACAGCTGAAGCTTGATTTACCAGATATCATGCCGAGTAATCAAGCCTAAAGCGGGGCGAGAGTTTGTCCTCTTTTGCGTTTGTCCTCTTTTTAGTTGCTGAACATCTTGATCAAATAAATTTATTTTTATCTTCAAAAATAGGTTTTTACGATTTTCGTAATGTTCTTTTTTGGCACAGAAAAAAAATATCATGTTTTAGGCTAATGGATAGGGATATTTTAAATCAGAGAACAGATTCAGAAAGCCAAGGTTTGAGTTATTTATTTATAATTTGCATATCACTCTGGAAAAAAATTTTTTTGAAAAAAACCTAACCTATTTTTAAGGCTTATATCGATCAAAGATAATTAAATTTTTACAAAAAATTAAACGTTTAAAATTTAAGTCTGACCTTGATCTCGGTAAATTTAAAATAATTTTTACTTTTTTCGCCAATTCACCGTAATAAGCCTTCAAAGTTCAAGTCGAAAACTATTTTTATTCAATTTGTTTCTGATTTATTTGCGTGCATTTTGGCGCAAATAAATACGAAAACTCGTTTTTCAGACGATTGAGAATCTCAATTTGAGATAAGCTATTTTAAATCAGAGACCATATTTCAATAGCCAGTGTTCTATTTAATCTTTTGTAATTCATATGTGCTTTAGAAAATGTATGGTTATCCGATGAAGTACCTGAAACTTAATCTCTATTTTGTCTTGCATTTAGCGAGCACATAGAATAAAATTTAAAAAAAATTATTAGCCGCCAATTTAAGTCTATCCTTGATCTTGGGTCATAAAAAATAATGAATAATAATAACCGCCCAAAGTGGCGTCCCCGAATGGCGTTTTGGGTGTGAGGGGGTTAAAATGCGTTCTTCTAGAGACGCTTTACTGTATTCATAAACGCCCTAAAAGGCAGAATTGCAAGAAACAATTTCATAACGTACTTGTTTATATTTTTTATAGATTTCTTCCAATTATTATGGTTTGTGAAATATCCAAAAAATAATAGTTCAAAACTTTTACACAAGTAGTTTTTACAAAAAACTGCTCACTATATTTTGGTATACACTAAACTTATCCATTAAAATTAGAATCGAAATACAAAATTGCTATATTTTGTATTTAAATTTGAATGGAAAAAGTTTTGTGTTTAACACAAATAAATTACCAGTTAGAACATCTCTTCACAGTATAGACTATACTGTATAGTACATTTTTATCAGTTAGAGGGCGAGGACTCTACCCAAACTCAACGCTATTTTCATCCCTAAATATTTCTAGGGATCTTTTTCCAATAACTACATCATCTGTGGTGTTTCCACTGTTGCTGTCGGCGCCCTTTATGGTGGGCTCATCACTGGAACCATTCTCAACTTCGATTAAATGCGCTTAACAAATTATTTATTGCTCATTTAGGGGTCTTAAAAAGCCACACATACTGCAAAACACTAAATTTATAATCCACTGAAATTTAGGACTTCGTCCTTTTTAAAAATAATAAATTTGGTTCTTACAGACTACAATAGATGACTCGAATAAGGTAGCTTTTTGTATTAAAAACCAATCCAACTCCGGAACATGACTATTAAACCAAAAAAGATACAGTAGTGAGCTTTATATGTAGGACGCGAACGGGCTCCAACTATTTGTCATTTTTCTTTTAATAAATTTTAAAAATTGAAATTTTAGCGTTTATTACCGAAAAGATTCATTTTATAAGTATAAGTTTTAGTTAAAAAAACGCTAAATTTTTTATAATTTATTTGAAGAGAAATGGCTATTGAAAGCTCTATTGGATCAACAATCAGTTTTTTGCAACATTTTGTCAGCAAAATTTCCACCATCCCATTTGCTTGGTTTTGTCTATAACCCGATTTATCGGTTTTAACCGTGAATTCCCGGTTGACTAGGAAAAATAAAAGAAATCTCATAATGAATTTTTTTGTTGATTGAGTTGGGTTGGTTACTTTAAAAAAAGTTACCTTTGGATTAAGCCTTTATTTTAATTTTTCAAGAAATATTATACCATTAGCTTTATTTTTTAAGAAAAGCGATCTATTAACACGAACATTTAAATTTAAATCGTTAACAAATCGCTTTCTATATAATTAAGCTCAAGCTAATTATAACTTCGAATTATTTCAATACGTGGGCGACTAGGCAAAAAATAAGGCCACTTGTAAAACAAATCAAACTACAGTATGTAAGCTTTTTGATCTTCCTTCAATTTTCCCGCGAAAAAAGCTTACATACTGTACATTTTTTTCGAAAATTGAGAGAACTTTCAGCAAGTCTTTTTCGTCAATTTAAATTTTGCTCACAGTTGCCTTGACAAATCCCGCTGAGAACACGTAAATAATCGTCGTCCCACAGGCTTCATGAGGTCATTCAACTAGCAGAGGCTCATTTTTCAAAATACGTTTTTTCCTAAAGTGACATGCTTTTTTGGAAACTCGTTTATCTGTTACAAAATACTGTTGATACTTAAGAATTCGGTTTGAAAACTCTTGAAGCTTTTGAATTGCACTTGATTTTATTTCGAGATTGTAGGAATCTTGATAAAAACATTTTATCTTTGGAAATCTAAACGGCCAATTCCGCGGCATGCCATAGTACTAGAGTAACCTACTTTAAACCACTCGAACTGGTTTTTATCGTCTCTGATAAATAAATTAAATTGTCAACTTTCATTCAAGCAGATAAGTGTCTACGGGATTTAACGGATTTTTTTTATCAAATAATACCAGGAAATCCAATACATGTGATACATTTGAAAAACGTTTCAAAAAAAGATTTCCTCGGCGATCATTGGTGTAGCAGCTGACTAACCATTTGGATTAGGGCTAAGCGTGGTGTTTCAATCTCATCCTCCCCCTGCCATTGAAAATTTATACTTTCAAATATTGTCGCTATTTAGGTTTTTATTTTAATCATATCAATATAATTAACCAGATCAAGAGCTCACTTCAGAATATTTTGTTGGAAAAAATTATTTACAGTTTAAAGTAGTTTCAGTCTGCACAAAATTACTGACTACACATCGTATGGAACAAAATTTTTCATTCGTCTTGTAGGCACCGATTGTGTCCCCTTATTTGCCCTAGAAAACCTTCCAGATTTGTTTTTTGCCCTTGAGAGCTTTGGTGTAGTAGCACAGCTTTTTGGGTGTTGTTTCATGTTTTCTTTATAATATTCGTCAGGCACATCTACGGGACGTTCTTGAAATCCAATTTTTTCTTTTGGCACATAATCGGGAGACTGTTTTTTCTCTCGGAGCACTTTTTGAGATTTTCGCCATTTGCCCATTCCAAAGGATTTTTCCGCGCCTTTGCGATCATCGAATTTTGGAGACATAGGGGGTTGAGGGGCACAGTGAAGGCAAGTATTCAAGGGAAGATTGTGACGACAAGCACCTTTAGCAGGGTGAAACGTAGAAACTCTTAAAATATCTGTGAAAATATTGAACTACAGTCGCGACATGTCGTATTTGTCTGAAGAGTTTGTGACAAATTTGTTGAGTAATTTTTGGAAGACAGGAAATATAACATGAAAAACCCAAAATATAGGTGTATTGAAAAGGTGTGTTGAAAAGGTGTATTGAAAAGGGTATATAAAAAGGTGTATTGAGGGAGCCTGATACTATAAGATTCTAATAGTTAAAACGTATCTTAACTTTCCAGTTAAATTGTTATATGTATAGTTGTTCTTAACTGGTGCGGATATACATGTAGATTAAAGACCCACGCCCACATTCTGAATATTTGAAATATTCAAATGGCACGGGATACTTGCTGCCAATAAAAAATCTGAATTTCAGAATAGGCCAATGAAATCGGCTTAATTTTGGGGCCACCCAATCATATTAGCGTATCATTCAAATATTCAGGATCTGTCCGGCGAGAGTCTTTAATCATATATGTATCTATAACGGGGTCATTTTTGCCACTTTTTTATCCAAAATTTTTATAAAATTCGGCTTTTGAAAACGACTCATCCGATAAAGGTCTTAGATAGCTCATACTGAGCAGAAATATCTAGTGAATGATAAAATAAAAAAGAATTGGTACGAGTCGTACCATTTTTTGGTTTTTTATGAGATTACTGAAATTGTTAAATTATCAGTTTTTGTTTGAAAAATTTGAAACAATGGTCTGATTCGAACCATTTTTTTTAATTTATGTTTCTCTAGATAGTTGCGCTCAATTTGAGCTATCTAAGAACTCAATCAGATGAGTCGTTTTCAAAATCCGAAAACGTAACAAAAAAAATGTAACAATTTTGGCTAAAAGTGTGGCAACAATGACCAGGGGCCCCGTAATTGATATATCAAAAAAGATGGAAATGGCGCGCCATTGGATTCAATCAGTCACGTGATATTGAAATGAAAAAAAGTCACCACTCTCGTCATAATTTATACACTCAACCCAGGACTTACTTCTTACGTTTTAAATTATAAGTTATAAATATTATACATTGATAGGTAAACTAACCATTAAGAAGTAAGTTCTGGGTTAAAAGTTAAGTAATTATCAAGTTTTTCGCCTGATTAGTTACCGAGACGAATTAATAAAATCGGCGCCATGAGCATATTTCTGAGTTGGCTTTAAATTGCTTTGACACCAACATTTATTTATTTTTGCCTTACCATGTTTCCTTTTCTCAAAATATGTCAAAAGGTCGTCTTCTCCACGCTTTTAAGCCAAGTTTAAGACTCTCACATACCCACTGAGCCATTGTTCAACCTTGAGAATTTATATATTTTGGTATTAAAACTAACCTTGATATCCTAATCCCTCTAACACTTGTTTCATCAGTCATTGGCATCCCAAAACATAGCCAATTTGAGCTTTTCATTATTTTTTCTTCTCAAAATTTTTTTTCTTGGATTTCCCTATTTATTTTTGTGGATTTGTGCAATATTGAAAATCAAATTTATTAACGTTGTTTTCCAGTCCAATGAAGCACAACGAGGTCTAGATTTCACCGCCGATAAAACCTAAATATTCGACAATTTTATTTTTCTGATGTTTGCCTGGGACTAAGAATAGTTGATAATATTTATAAACATAAAGTGATAATAGAACAATAAGTGCTTCAAATTTTGAAGATAAAAATATTTGAGGGCCAAATATATTTGGCAGATACCGATATGGTACGTTTGGCCATTTGAGATGTGAATCCCACAGCTTATGATTGATATAGTTTAGGAAGAATGAATTCATTACCCGTAGCTTCTTGAGTCACGAATCGTGACTCACGATCTGCTTAGAATGAATACAACGAATTTTGTATTTCCTTCAACATGAAGTTCCGAAACATTTTTTCTGCAAAACTGGACCCAGATTTTTAAAGTTTATGACGTTAAACCTTGAGCCACCTGGTGGTCATAATTTCAGTATCAAATTTTTTTTGTCACGACGTTTGAGAAAGTGATGTATGTAACATTTTTGCTCCTAATCTTAGCTTTTTGCACAAATATGATTGGTCAACAAGCATGTTAATCTGTGAAGCACCTACGTGTTTGTAAATTTAAACTTTTTAATTAGTTTAGGTTAGCTCCTGCAAAAAAGTAAGATTGTAAGCAAAAATGTGACATGCTGTAAATTACAAATTAATTTTTGGTTATTTTGAAGGAATTTTGCCGAAGAGTTAACTAAAGTGAAAGACACAGTCTTTTCAGATAAGCGAAAATCAGTATAATTGTTTTATAATCATGTGAATCATTAAAGTAAAGTTCACCAAGGAAGAATCTTCAAGTAAATTATCAACTGTTCAAGTAAATTGTATTTTTCTGTTTTATTTTCATATAATTTCTAAACTTGAAAACAGTAAAAAAAGTTTTTGCGTTCTCTTGCCGTATTTTGCAAGGCTTTTTTTCTGTGAAGTAATTTTGCAAAATAGAATTCGGGTTAAATTTGGGCAAAAAATGTCATCGGATCAGGAAAAAACGATCTGATCGGACCAGCTCAGTTTTTCCGAGTAGATATTTTAGCTCGGTGCCCATCCCCGCGGAGATACTTAGTTTATGCTAAATATCCAAGAAAGTGCTCCTATCTATGATAGAATAAAAAAA
>SCLH01001636.1:0-26725 GCA_004367855.1 Oikopleura vanhoeffeni | reverse complement strand
TTATTTGTCACATGCCTCGGGTCATATTATTTCGTCTCTTATTTTGTAAAATTTTGAATATAACTTACTTATACTCTTGAGCGTTCGTTGTTTTAATCTCTTTTGTTGAATGGGACGCGATTTTTCGATCTTCAATTTAGCTTAGTGTAGGGGGCGTGCTTATCGTGTCAGTCTTGACTTTAAATATATCATCCAAACTTCTTAATGTTGAAATTAGTCATTGGTTTGGATTGTTCCGTAGTTATTTAAGGGTGTATTGGTTAATAACCCGGGGCCAAACGAGATTTTCTCAGGTGAGAGATTCTCAGCCAGACAAACTCGCGTGAAACTTTTTATCGCTTTCAGATATGATTTATTCAAATCTTTTAAAGGTTATTGAAGATATAAAAGAAATAATTTCAAAAGTCAAAAAGTTTTTTGGTCATTTTCATTTTTTTAAATGACTAGAAAAAAGGCTTTACATGATGCGCAATTGGCGCAGCGCCAATAAAATCGATACCCATTTTTAACTTTTGAAATTAATTTTTTTAAACCGTCATTATAAAGTTGTGCATAACTGATTCACAAATGAAAAGTAAGGCACAATTATCTTTATAGTGTATCTTATTATTCATTCTTGATGAACAAGATACAGGCGGAGGCCCATATCCCATATTCACACTTTTGTAAATATCCCGGCCCTCCTAACATCGAATAAATGGTTAGTGCTCAGCTTTTTACCCTCAACCTACGTGTTTTCTCAGATTTCCTTAGTTTGTCTATCTACAAAATTGCGTAGGTACAATAAAATCGTTCCGCTGAGCAAAAAATGATTTTTTCACGATACTTAAAATCACACTACGTTTCCTAATCAGGGCCGGGATATTTACAAAAGTGAGAATAAGGGATATTCCGATTTTTCCAAAAAAATTGGGCGATATTGGGCATGTCGGCGACATGGGGACAGAAATAATTTATAATTTTTGTAAAGAGTTATGCGAATCTATTATAGATTAAAAAAAGGAAAATACCGAAATGTGTAGAATTACGAACTCCATCAAACACAATTAAATAAAAATTCATAAAAGTAGATTTCGGAAATTCAATCGTAAAATATAAAGTCCGTCATTAATCATGACGCACTCAAAGTTATTTTTAATAAAAACTTCCAGCTCCTACACAATTTCGGCAATATTGGCTCTCTCGGCGATATGGGCACTGGCGGGAATTTAGCTTAAAAATCGGGAAATTGCGTAGGTTTTCTTCGGCGATATTGGGCCGGCGATATCGGGCCTCCCTGTATATTTTTCTTCTAAATCATGTACATTTTTATAATAAAATTTTTGCTTTCGTATCGGACGATTTGAAATAAGAAATTTCAAAACTCAAAAATCGATGTAGAGGGTATCGATGTTTTTAAGCTATCTTGTAGAGAATTTCTTCCTGGTCATTTTAAGACGTAGGATTTTTTTTGGTTTTGAGATGTTTTTCAAAAAAAACTATTTAATTGATTTTAACTTATTAATTAATTAAAGGTGCAAAAGTGACCTTTTAGTCCGTGGGTTCTCACGGGAGTTAAAATAGCGGTATCACAAATAAAATAAGTTGACTCGACAGCGAAGGGTTTTCTCCAAGGTAGTTTGTAATTGCAACATTATCGGATGTACCAGCTGGTCAAAATTAACCTGTAAAGTATAGTTTCCGGTACCGGAAGTGATATTTCAATGATTTACATGTACCAAAAGATGTGAAATTATCGGTTTTCTGGAAACGGTATTATGAACTACAGGTCATAAGTGACCGCAAGGTGGCGCCATAGGGGAATTTATAACATGGGAAAATACCACTTTTGGTTTTCACTCAGGATATAAATTTTCCTCTGGCGCCACCTTGCGGTTACTTATGACCCCTAGTTCATGATATCGTTTCCAAAAAACCGATAATTGCGCATCTTGTGGTACATGTAAATTATTGAAATATTACTTCCGGTACCGGAAGCTATACTTTACCGGTTAATTGTTACCAGCCGGTACATCCGATAACGGTGCAATTGAAAACCACCCTGGAAAAACCCTTCGCTGTCGAGTCAACTTATTTTATTTGTGATACCGCTATTTTAACTCCCGTGAGAACCTGCGGACCAGGCTTCCAAAAGGGAACGTTCCCCACGTTTTGTCTTTCTTGTGTTTTGAGTACAATTTGCAAGAAAAATAAGCCTTCTGGGCGTATCTGGAGCAAAAATATTTTTTTGGGAGTGAAATTTCGATATATCTTATTTCGATATTAGTATGGATAAACTGATCTGTTTCGAAAAAATATTTAATTTGTGAAAATCATGCCAGAGTGGTACTCTTATACCATATTTCTCTTAATATTGTAATGATAATGAAATAATTTCATTAAATCGAGAAAACTAACAATTTTTTCCTAAAAAACGTGATTTTTCATGAATATTTGAACTTATTTAATATATTTTTCAATTCCCAATATATATAGGCAATCTCAGTCAAAAGTATTCAGTAGAACAGAGCACTGCGCAGTTATTAATATAAACATTCATCCTGTCATCTGAGACCTTTACGTTTCCACAAAGTCATTGAATATTTCAAATTATTGATTTAGAATCATTCGATTTTTGGGCATTCCATTTTGCGTGCTACACCACATGGACATTTTCGATTATAAAATGTCAATCTGGAGCAGAATTCTATTTTTGAATCCAAATTTACGATGGAAAATTCCAATATGCAACCGCCTTTATTATCAAAGTCCCAATTTTTGAGCAATTAAAACAGCGGCCATCGAGTGATCGGAGATTTATAAAGACCCTTTTATCGAGCAACTATTTTTTGCTCGCGGGGCCCTAATTATATCACCAACTAACCATTTATGGAAACCCACTTTCGCGAAAAAATAGTTTCCATAAATGGTAATGGGTTTCTATTAAATGGGTATGGGTTTCCATTAAATGGTAATGGGTTTCCATTATCGGGCGTTTCCATGAATGGTTAGTTGGTGTGTACACTCATAACGATATTTCAAGATAATATTCACTTGCCTTAGCTTGCATTTTATTATTGCAAATGGGTAATACATGTTAATTGTTTACTGCAAACAATATATACATAAATATCACTGCTAGTAGCACGTGCCTACTCAAATGAGTTTCAAGTCTCAGAATATTCAACGTTGACAATTCTCACTTGATATTAACATGAAAAACTCGATTTTTTTAACCTTGGTTTAAAATTCCTTCCCCTAAATTATTTCCTTCCCCTCCGTCCCCTCGAGAATACTTCCCTTCCCTTTGATTCTCAATTTTCGTTCCCTTTCCTTCACACCTTTAAACATTTTTTTTTTGAAAAAAATCTCAAAACCAAAAAAAAATCCTAAGTCTTAAAATGACCAAAAAAAATTCAAGATAGCTTAAAAACATCGATACGCATTAAAGAGTTTTTGAAATTTTTAATTCAAATCGTCTCGATCATCAACTCTAGACCTATTTTGAGCTGTAAATTTTAAATACTTTGTCTTATCATTAATTCCAATAGTGCAATCTACTGGTGTGTATAATATCCTTTTCCCAACATAAGTCCACTTAAAAAGGCTTGCTAATAGTAAGTTACTATCTCTATAGGCTATAGACTATAGCGCGTGTTCGAATCCCACTAATGTTGTCTTAGTGATTGTTTGAGAATGATTACATGCAAGGGTGCTTGATATGGAACCGTCAACGCTGATCGTGTGGAATCACTCAAGCAATCACTAAACAACATCAGTGCGATTCGAACACCGCTATAAGATAGTAAGCATTTTAAGCTGGACTAAGGTTGAGAAAAGATATCAAAACCTAGGAAATAAAAAGGCAACTTTGAGACTCAATTCAAGATAATGTTATGACAATCATCAATACGTTTCTTTAAAATGGCTTTTTAGAAAGTCCATGGCACCCTAGTCAGTCATTGCGTCTAATGGTTAAACGGCTGGAATATTAAGCACGTGCACTGAGAATCCAGTAATTGATTATATCTTGAAAATTTTGGCTTGATTTACTATTAAAGGCCACTTTTCCGGGATTTAAGATATGCAAACAAAATTTATATTGTTGAGCACTGTTTTACCTTCATTAATTTTGATCGAAATGATTGGGCTGGTGAGTCACCAGTGGTGACTTGCATGCAAATTCACTCAATTGTTTGATTCTTGAAATAAATTCCGATTGGCTAAAATTATGGATATGAAAGTTTATACCTAGACACAGGTCTCAACTTGTTTTCAAGATTCCATCATTGTAGCGTCAATAAGCAAGTCACATAGCCAAAGCGTGGGTGCAAGCTGAGACCGCTGTATAGGCCACTATCTTCTTAAAATGCTTGAAAAATACCTTTTGACTCTTTATAAAGAAATCTATTTTGACGACTCTAAATTTTATTCTGAATTAAATAACATTTTTAGGCGGCATATTTTATTTATTCATACTTGTAAATCAGTTGAATTATATTTTAATTGATTTAATTTTAACAATGACTAAAAAATGGAATACGATTTTCGTACACGATTTTCAAAGCGATACAAAATACTTTCTTGGGCAGGTATGGCAAATTTGCACAACTAAGAAATACCATTGCGTTCAGACCGAACAAATTATAATTTTCCGTACTTTCACAAATATTTCACCTCTTTGAGCAAATTTTTGAAAGCTTTTGAAAGGGCTCAAGCCACTTTGAATCATCCAAAATAGGTGCAAAAAAGTGTTCACATGCATTTTTTTTAATACAGTTTAAAAATCGGTGATTCAGACCAAAAAAATATTTCAAATTTTTTTTTCGCTTATAGCCTATAAGCGAAAAAAAATTTGAAATATTTTTTTTGGTATAAGTTATAGGTTCAAATTTTATGGCGAGTTGATTGAAAGGGCATTTTTCGCCTAAGCTTACTTCTGATAGAATAATTTTCGACTTGATTATGGAATAAAAAATCGAAATTGGCCAGTTTTTAGAAAAGTCTCTTGAGTCATTTTGCAAAAAAAAAATTACATTCCAGAAGTTTTGGCGCGAAAATATGTGTTTATAAGTGAAATTTCACGATATCTTATTTCGATATTAGTATTGAAAAAATTATAATTTGAAGAAATATTTAATTTTGTGAAAATCATGCAGAGTGGTTCTATTTTACCATATTTGCCTTAAGGGGATTGTGGGTGCTTCCAGCAATTTGCTGGGAACAATAAGCCCTTTTTAAAACTCAAATATTCTTTTGTGAGAATTAAGTGAACGTTTATTTTTCCAATTGTATATTGTAGTCCGTAATCTTGAGAAGTCAAAAATTGATTCATTTTTAGAAAATATTATCACATCAACTTTTAAATGTATAAAACCTAATTGCTGGTATTTCTTTCCATTAAAGTATACCGTCATATCCACTATCCAAAAATCACATAATGCCGATATTTGGTGCAGAAAAAAATTCTCTACGATTGCAACCAAGCATATTTTATAAATTCAATCCTAATCGCCGAAAATTATTTTTCAAATTCCTTGCTAAGTTAAATATAGGCAAAAATGTAGATTATTTTACAAAAAAAAGTATCCTCACGAAGGTACAGCGATTTCTTTTCTCTTTTTCATAAAATCCTTTTCTATTACCTTATTAAACTTTTAAACAAAGGAAATTTTTAATAATTTCTTTTATATTTCTCGCAATCACTATTTCATGCTGATTTAATGCGCGCCAGTATTACATTGATTAGGCTAACATTGAAATATTGAAAGGCGCAAAAATCTGAACAACTATCATATTGAAAATACTTTCATTATTAATTACTTTTTTCTCGAGATTAGATTTTTTCTGTATTCTGAAATGATACCATATCTAGATAATTTTTTCCGGTTTTATGCAAGTCCGAAACGATATTTTTTGGAAATTTTCTAGAATATTGGTCAAAAGTTTCCAATTTTATTTCATCTGAATCTCCGTGAAAATTGATCACTAATGAGTTATTTTGTTTTTGATCATCTGTCATTATTCAGGCATTTCGTTTAGCAAGCGATTTCAATGTTCTAGAAAAAAATATGCAGAAATAATTTGGTGTTTTTTTTAATTGCCAAACGATTCCCGAGGTGCTGGATGGATCAGGTGCAATTAAAAAAATACCGAATTTGCGAACCGGTCGAAATAACTACTGCACCCAAATCCCTTAAGGGATGGTTGTCGCTGATTAAGCTGTTTTTTGAAGTTTTTATAAATGGTTTCTGATGAACTGGTAGAGGTGGGTATTATAAAAACTTTCTGAACGTGAAGAAAAAGTGTCGAAAATAATTTCACCACTTATTTGTAATATGATACATTCAATCTACGCCCACGCACTAACCCTTAATAAGCCTCCCAAAAGAACACTAAAAAAGCTTATTCCTCCTACAATTTAAATAATTTTTTTCTAATTTTTTGAGTAAAGTTTCGGAGAAGCAATTTTAAACATTAATCTAGAGCCTTTTTTCAAAATTTTGTTTTTCGGTCTTTTCGCATTTTGTTTCGTCAAAAGCAAAATTTGAAAAAAAGGCTCTGGATTATTGTATATTGGTTTCCGGAACTTGACTAAAAAATAAAAAAAATTAATGTAAATTGTAGAGGAGTTAGAGTTTTGAGTTTCAAATATTGAAACATGATAGTAAACCTTCATATTGCCTCTAGAACGAAGTCTGATCAAAATTTTTTCAAAAAAAACGCTTTAGATTATTGTGAAACTGTTTTGAGCTTTCATATAAAAGTATAAACCGAAATTTGTGTTGAAAATTGGCGGAGGAGTAGGCTTTTGAAAAAGCCTTTAAATCTCGATTTCAGATTTCGTTTTTAAAAGTTTTGTTCCGACAAGCTATATTTCGAAAAATTTTTAGTGTTTTTTGGTAAGGTTTACTATACGTTCATGTGAGTGGCGTAGGTTGGATAGTATCAGATTACTGAAATTCTTAAAATGATTGCGAAGAGTTGTTCTTTACGTTAAAAAAGTTTTTGGAAATTTCAGCTTTGCTAGTTAGCCAGAAACCGCATCTAAAAACAGGAAAATCAGCGACAACCACTCCCTTAAGAGGGTAATCTGGCAGATTTGAACATATTCACGGTGATATATTCTGAAAACTAAAAGCTTATAAGAAAAACCGAAAATGCTTATTTGTAGATCTATCCTTAATCTTGCGAAAAAGTACATCACAAATTATTTTTGACCATTACACCAATAGGTAGAGGATATCGTAACAAGGTGACATTTTCAAAATTTCAAAATCTATCTCCTCCCAGACGGTATATCCAATTGAGCTCAAATTTTCACAGATCACGTAACGGGAGTATGCCAATCTTTCTCGAGGGTGTTTTTGATCCGGCGACTGAACAATTCTAGAACGCCAATAACCGACGATTTTCGCATTTTCAGACTTCAAAATCTATCTCCTCCGAGGATATATTTGCAAAATGGCTCAAATGTTTATCAGTATTCCTAAGAACATATGTAAGAGATTCTCTGGGGGGTTTTTTTGCAATTTCGGCTAGAACTCGAAATATGATTTTTTTGGTCATTTTCCAAAAATTTCCGAAAAAAAAAGTGCTTCGATTTTTTCGAAAGTAGGCTCAAAAGAAAGCCAGTGAAACACTGATGAGAAAGTTGGGCTTACGTCAAGGTGATACTTTGAAGTTTTAGTGGTCAAATTTGAGCAAACGTTATTTTTAACTTCATCTTTTGAAAAATACTTAGATAAAAATCGAAAAAATGCGAAAAATTTTTTTTGATGATTGGGTTCTTAGTACACTTAATTTATCACCCCGTTTCAATTTGGGCATTTTTAATGCCTCTAAGGCCTTCATTCAATCAGACAGATATACCCCCTTAAGGGCCGCGGTGCATTTTGACAGATTTGCAACTTGTTCGATTTTTTTTCTCTTGGTGGGAAACTTTTTGCCACTTCAAAATTTTCGGATAAAAACATTTTCGAACAAAAGTTGCACTTTTGAGCTTACTTCGTATAATTCGATTTTTTTTCAGATCGATTATTTTTGCTTTATAAATCATCTTTTGACAAAAACACTAAAAAAACGCGCGTTTGCTATCAAAAGGGTCTAAATTACAGTGAAATTTATTTTCTAATTTTTATTAATTAAGGAATCCCTAAAAAACGGGTCTAGACCACCAGTTAAAATTTATTAAATTTAATTTTTATACGATTTCTACGTCAAAATCGAAAATTTAAATTTTTGAAAAAGACGAAAAAGCCGACATTTTAGCACATCGACACAAATTTTTTTTTCATGAGTTTAAATTGTTAAATTTAACGTGGTGTTCGCGTTGGCTTACCAATTTGGCAAGTTTTGTGTGATAAATTTTTTTAAATTCTGGATAAAAGAGGGCTTCGATGGATTTCTGCCAAAACCGTAGTTTCGTTGCAAAAAATTATGATTCAGAGTATTAACAGAGCGAAGAAACAAAACGAGGACATATTGAATGATAAGTTTGAAAAATTTTGAACAAGAAATGAGGAAAAAATTTGAAACAAAAAAAAAAGGCTTTTTGATAATATATGATATATGTTTTTTAAGAAAAAAAATAATTTTTTTATTGCATAATTTTCGACTTGCGTCTTCTTCAGTGCAGCTGGAATACGTGAATTTTCGTACTTTTTTATAATGTTCGGACCTTTTTTCCAAAAATTTCTCATAATTTGTCGAATTCCAAAAGTTTAATTCGAAATCAATTTTTAAAAACAATAATTCAAAAATTCTGTAGTTACAAAAAGTTCCCTGAAGCTATGAAACATTACTTTGGTGGTATATGAGAAGAATATATAAACCCAGTAAAAAGTTTTTCATCAAGAGCCCATATCCGTTATCTGTCAAAATGCATCGACCCCCTTAAGGGGTAGCAGCCGTGTGTAGATTGGTTACATTTTCGGAGTGATTTATGAAAAAAAAAATCCGAAATTGTATTTTTTTTTATTTTTTTATCTTCAATAAAAGTGTTCATTCTTGCAAACGTTTATATTTTTAATTTCTCCAACATACTTAAGTATTTGTAAAATATATCAAAAAACCGCTTTTCATTATAACTCCATTTCCAACTTGATCCGATGTGAGAATTATTTTTAAAGGCAATATTTATAAACTTTAGGCAGGTTTCGGGTGTTATGCGCTAATTAATGGAGAATCATTATCCATATAAATAAAATTTCCTTAATATGAAAGTTTTTTCCATGACAAAAAGAGGAAAACAGCTTTTTAGGAAAAAAATTGACCTTTCAATTGCGGTTTAAATATTAAAAAATCTCCTGACTTTGAAAATAAAAAGACTATAACACCCGAAATTTAATTTTAAATTGGTTTTGAAAATTAATAAAAAATTTATTTTAATGCGTGCCCAAATGGCACAAAACGGTGTCACAAAGCAAGTTTATAAAATTTCATCAGTTAGTTCAGAAAACGATACTTTGGATTGACCTTCCATCGGTTGGAAATACGAAATCAAATAGATTTACCAAAAAATTAACCACAACTGATTTCGGTCTTGATTTTTCAGAAATTCAAAAAAGCATTAATAAAAAAATATTTGGACTTGATTTGCTGAAAAAATTTTTCATAAAATTTCTAAAAAAAGTCGACAAAAAGAAGACAAATGAAAAAACATGTTAGGATTTTTTTAACATTAGTCAGAAAATATGTTAAAACATTGCCTGAAAAAAAGTTTAAAGTGGCTATTTGTTTTGTTTTTTATTCCACAGATTTTAGAGAAAAAAAAACAAAAAAAAAAAATTTGCGGTAAAAAAATGCTGGTGAAATTTTAATAATATTTTTGAATTTTTTTGAAAAATTTGGGAACGAATTCAAAAAAAAATTAAAAGTCTCGAAACTTTCCAAAATCTTTTCTTTAAATAGATTAAAAAATATTTTAATGAGCTTGATACACAATTTATGTTCTGGTTTCAGCTAACGATAAAAGCACAAAAAAAATAAACCAAACTATATTATTTTCGTAAGTTAAATTGACGCCCAGTCTGCCACAACTCGCTGCTACCCCCTTAAGAGGTTAAAGACCGATTTTTTTTAAGTTATTGGACTTTACGGACATTTTTGACGCATTCAGTTTGACTGGCCTGTTAATAAGTCATTAATATTGGACTATGAAAGGGGGATGGGAAATTGGTTTAATACTGAACTATCTTCGATATGGGCTTTAGAAAATAAGCGGTCAAAACCCGAACGCGCAACAGAAAAAAATAAATCTTATACATAAAAATTGAATATTTTAAATCCCAAAATTTATAGCAATAAAAAGTCACCTAAAAATTGAAGTGAAAAAAAATTGGGCGTCAAAAATTTTTTTCAATTTTTTCTTTAAAAAAAAATAACGTTCAGATTCATCTACTATTATCAAGGAAATTACAAAAGTTTTGAAACAATTTTTTCATGGTTATAAAATTCATTTGGTCAGATTTTGAATCTGCCCCAGAGTTAAATAATCAGAAAAAGCTGGTCAGGTTGTTAATTATAGGCACCTTACTCAAAAATAAAAATGTGTGGTCTGTCAATAGTTTGGACCTTTGCTCATTTTCATAATCAAATAATTTACGTTTAGGAAAGTACTTCACACTTATTTAATAATTGCTCGATATTATTACCTTTGTAAATCTCAAATAATCTCAAATAAAACACTTTCAAAAGGCTTAAAATTATAATGTTATAACAAAATCTTTAATTTCTTTTATGTAATTTTTTGGCCCCTTAATGAACCTTAATTTTTAGTGTGAGGAGCCTATTTGTCTAGTCGGAAAAAAAAAAACACATCTTTGTTCCAGGGAAAATTAGCGCTTACCATTCTGTGGAATTTATGTATGAGAAATAATAACTATAAGAAACCTATAAGTGCTTACCCCAGTAGAGGCCACCTGTACCCAAAATTGTACGAGCACTTTTAAAAAAATCAGTACCACTCATCCGATGAAAAAGTTAAGCTGGAGAAAGCTAGTTCAGGACAATTTCTTAACTTGTTATCTTTTAAAAATGAAATTATATTGCTGATCATAAGTGCTCAAACACCAAACTAGTTCGCCCCTGGAAGATGAGCATTATGGAGTAAATTCTTTTGTGTAAAAATTTTGTTTTTCGTTGAATTCTCTTTTTTTCTGACTTTTTGTCCCCTCAGATATTTTCATAATGAAATTAAAGTTCCCAAATTATATGGGTAATTCGGGAGATATTGATTCGATAATCGATAATAAGACTAAAAAAAAAACTCAGTTATAAAATTCTCTACATAATTAGGACTATGAGAAAGGTCTTGCGCCGATCCTTTCAAATATCGTCACCCACTCCCTAAAGAATCGATTGGCTTTCATAAAAAATTTTTCAAAAAGACCGTTTAGGAGTTCTCAAAAGCGACCCAAATTTAATTTAAGACTAGTAGTTCCTGAACTTATGAAAATAGGGTTCGCAAGCAAAATGGCTAAAAGTGAAATAGAGAAATTTTACATTTTGCGTTTTTGGATTAATTTTTATTTAGGCTGTTCGAGGTCAGAAAAAAAGTTGACGAGCAAGTTTTTTTTTAAACTCCGTAATTTGAAAATAAATTCTTATATTTTTAGTTTTCGAACTCTTAGGGGGCTGATGTAAAGTGATTTTTTTGGGATTTCAGAGGCTTCGGACGGTTAGACAAATGCAGGACTGGAATTTTTGAAACATACATTAGGAAGATTCTATCTTGGATCTCGCCGATTCATAGACAGTTTAGTACCCCTCCCACCAATCATCTGCGTTAACCGCGCGTTAAACACGAGCTCCCTCCAGCTTTTTTCAAAGAAACAAGGACTCCTAGAGCTGATAGCGGAAGTTTTGAGATTCGGTGAGAATCCGGAAATTGTCTGAGTTTTAGTGGTAATCGGTTCTGTTTTGTCGATTTTTGGACTCAGGGTCAAACAATCTGGGTTGAAGGTGCCGAAAAGGGTGTTTTAATGACGTTTTGATTAAAAGGTTTTTTCTGTGGAAATGCAAGAAACCGTCATTTTTGGAATGTAACAAGCCCAAGAGGTAGTGAACATTGAATCGGTTGTACTTTTTTGAATAGTGCCGCCGGGATTGGCTGTACTCGACAAAAAAGTGCGCGAAATCGACAATTTTGAATATGGTGACAAAACGGTGCTAGAGATTCAGAAATAGTTTGATGAAAACTTAATTTTTTTTCTAGAATCCCTTGTGTTCAAAATCGATCTAGTTGCTAATTATCGTTTCCAGCAAACCGTACCCAAGGAATCTTTTGGTGGCATTTCAAATTTTCTAATTCTCACTTTCATATTCAAAATTGTCTCTTCCGCACTTTTTTGTCGATTTACAGCAAATCAGGCGGAAATTCAAAAAAAGTACAACCGATTCGATGTTCACTACTCTTTGGCTTGTTACATTTCCCAAAAATGACGTTTCTTGCATTTCCCAGTCAAGCCTTTATCAAAAACGTCAAAAAACACCCCTTTTCGGCACATTCAAACCAGATTGCTGACCTCTGAGGCAACAATCGAAAAAAACAGAAAACCGATTCCTACATTCAGACAATTTTCCGGATTCTCATCAAATCTCAAACTTTCCGCAATATAAGCTCTAGGATCTTTGTTTCTTTTTGAAAAAAGCTGAGGGACACGTGTTTAAACCGCGTTAACCAGATGACTTGGGGGAGTGTACTAAACTGTCTAATGGAGAATCGCGAGATCAAAGAAAAGATCATCCTAATGTAGGTTTCAAAAATGTCCAGTCTGCACTTGTCTAACCGTACGAAGCCTCTGGAATCCCAAAAATCACTTACACCACGCATCTTAAGGGGTACTGGTCGCTGGAATTGATTTTTCTCGATAAATATTAGCCAACAAGGGCTTCAAAGATATTATTTGAGTTACGCCAGGTGTAGATCTAGCCTTTCAGCTTTGCGATGAGAAATGTGTCAAAAATTTTTTTGTATGCACACACTCCCTGAACACAATAAGCGACACAAGAGGACCCAAGCCAAAATGGTAAAACTATCTCCTTCCACGTTTTATGTCTGAAAATTATCTGAAATGTGACATAACTTGTAAAAGTGGTAGGACAAAACTAATCTTGTTCAAAATTTTTTTAATTTCGCTCTAGTTTTTTCAGAATATGCAGAAGAACCCACCGCTTTTTTGGCAATTATCCGTCGGGGAAAGACTATCTTCCTCCTAGGAATTTTTTTTCAAATGTATTTTTTTTTCTTTAAGCTAGCTCATAAAAAATACGAGCAATAACTCGATCATTTTTTCGATTTTCAACCTCAAACTTGAAATATTGATTTTGGTTAGGACCCACGAGAAAATTTTTCGAAAAAAAAGTGCTTCGATTTTTGGTTTTTAGCCTCAAATTTTAAAGCCACTAAAACAACTGGTCAAAAGTTGGCTTACGTCAAGGGTGATATTTTGACGTTTTAGTAGTTAAATGAAAGCAAACGTAATTTTTGAGTTTATTTTGAAAAAATACTTGGAAAAAACGCAAAAATTTCGAAATTTTTTTTTGATGATTCCGGTCGTAGTACACTTTGGTTATCACCCCAGGTCATGGTTGAACCATTTGTAATGCCCCTCAGGTTCTTATAAACCAGCGACCACTTACCCCTTAAGTCCTAGTTATTGAACTTTGACAAATACACTATCCCCCTATCACACTATCCGGAAAATTTGCGCCCATGTATAGTTAAACGTAGTGTGTTTTTTAGTAGCGGGCCCAATATTCCGGATAGTGTGACAAGGGGGATTATTCAAGTTGTTTAGTATATTCTCCGCCAGGACCCGTTTTCGTTTGCAAACGCAATACTCCACTAGAAAAATTAAAAAGTCGAATTAAAAAGGGCCTATTGAGTTAATATATCCACGATTTGATGCCCTTAACTGCCTAAGTATTATGTTTTTAATTTAAGAAAACGGATAGTATAAATTTGATGTATAGTCCAAAATTCAATATATCTAAATAAAATTAGCTCCCTTGGCTTTATAATCGCAGATGAACCAGTAACAAGTAATTTTATTTATCTAGTAAAAAAACACTAAGTTTCTTTCGAAGTTCTAAATTTCATTAAAGAATGGTTTTCAACGTTTTCAACTTAAATTATTGTCATGTTCAAGATATTGATCAGTCGAAATTTCACATTTGTTCGAACATTCAAAGTTCAGCGATATCGTTTTCGTGGGAAAAACATTTTTAACAAAAAAACTTTTTGTAACAAAAGAAAACTTTTTTTGACAAAAAAAAATATTTTTTAACAAAAAAAACATTTTAACAAAAATTGTCCGCATGCAAACTTTGTCTNACAAAGTTTTGTATACTAATTATACAGGTTATGTTATTTATTATTATTTATTTCAAAATAAAACCTGGGAGGAGATAGATTTTCCGTTTTGGCTTAGGTGGCTCTTGTGCCGCTTATGTGTGAAGGAGTGTGGTCATACAAAAAAGTTTTGGCAAATTTTTTTCGCAAGTTGAAGGCTAGTTCTACAAATTGGCTAATCTGAATAATATCCTTGAAGCCGTGTGTCGCTAATATTTTATCGAGAATATGTCAATTTAGGGACCGGGAAACCCTTAACTCCCGTGAGAACCTGCGGACCAGGCTTCCAAAAGGGAACGTTCCCCCCGTTTTGTCTTTCCCTCTTCCCTTCCTAAGCTAGTTTTTAGAAAAGTGTTTTGAGTACAATTTGCAAGAAAAATAAGCCTTCTGGACGTATCTGGAGCAAAAATATTTATTTGGGAGTGAAATTTCGAAATATATTATTTCGATATTAGTATGGATAAAATGATCTGTTTCGAAAAAATATTTAATTTGTGAAAATCATGCCAGAGTGGTACTCTTATACCATATTTGTCTTAATATTGTAATGATAATGAAATAATTTCATTAAATCGAGAAAACTAACAATTCAGTAGAACAGAGCACTGCGCAGTTATTAATATAAACATTCATTTCCTGGTCATCTGAGACCTATACCGTTTCCACAAAGTCATTGAATATTTCAAATTATTGATTTAGAATCATTCGATTTTTGGGCATCTCCATTTTCGGTGCTACACCACATGGACATTTTCGATTATAAAATGTCAAATGTCAATCTGGAGCAGAATTCCATTTTTGAATCCAAAAAAAATACTTACGATAGAAAATTCAGATATGCAATCACCTTTATTATCAAAAGTCTCAAAACCCAGTTTTTGAGCAATTAAAACAGCGGCATCGAGTGATCTGAGATTTATAAGACTCTTTTATCGAGCAAGTATTTTTTGCTCGGGGGCCCTAATTATATATACACCAACTAACCATTTATAGAAACCCACTTTCGCGAAAAAATAGTTTCCATAAATGGTAATGGGTTTCCATTATCGGGCGTTTCCATGAATGGTTAGTTGGTGTACACTCATAACGTATATTTCAAGATAATAATTCACTCGCCTTAGCTTGAATTTTATTATTGCAAATGGGTAATACATGTTAATTGTTTACTGCAAACAAATATACATAAATATCACGTGCTACTCAAATGAGTTTCAAGTCTCAGAATATTCAACGTTGACAATCCTCACTTGATATTTAACATGAAAAATTCGATTTTTTTAACCTTGGTTTAAAATTCCTTCCCCTAAATTATTTCCTTTCCCCTCGAGAATCCTTCCCTTCCCTTTTGATTTCTCAATTTTCGTTCCCTTTCCTTTACACCTTTAAACAGTTTTTTTTTGAAAAAAATCTCAAAACCAAAAAAAAATCTTAAGTCTTAAAATGACAAAAAAAATCTCTTCAAGATAGCTTAAAAACATCGATACGCATTAAAGAGTTTTGAAATTTCTTAATTCAAATCGTCTCGATCATCAACTCTAGACCTATTTGAGCTGTAAATTTTAAATACTTTGTCTTATCATTAATTCCAATAGTGCAATCTACTGGTGTGTATAATATCCTTTTCCCAACATAAGTCCATCTTAAAAAGGCTTGTTAATAGTAAGTTACTATCTCTATAGCGCGTGTTCGACTCCCACTAATGGTGTCTTAGTGATTGTCTTGAGTATGATTACATGCAAGGGTGCTTGATATTGGAACCACCAAAGCTGATCGGTGTGTAATTACTCAAGCAATCACTAAGACAACATCAGTGCGATTCGAACACGCGCTATAAAGATGGTAAGCATTTTTAAGCTGGACTAAGGTTGAGAAAGTGATATCAAAAACCTTGGAAATAAAAAAGGCAACTTTTGAGACTCAATTCAAGATAATGTTATGACAATCATCAATACGTTTCTTTAAAATGGCTTTTTAGAAAGTCCATGGCCACCCTAGTCAGTCATTGCGTCTAATGGTTAAAACGGCTGAATATTAAGCACGTGCACTGAGAATCCAGTAATTGATTATATCTTGAAAATTTTGGCTTGATTTACTATTAAAGGCCACTTTTCCGGGATTTAAGATATGCAAACAAAATTTATATTGTTGAGCACTGTTTTACCTTCATTAATTTTGATCGAAATGATTGGGCTGGTGACTTGCATGCAAATTCACTCAATTGTTTGATTCTTGAAATAAATCCGATTGGCTAAAATTATGGATATGAAAGTTTATACCTAGACACAGGTCTCAACTTGTTTTCAAGATTCAATCATTGTAGCGTCAATAAGCAAGTGACATAGCCAAAGCGTGGGTGCAAGCTGAGACCGCTGTATAGGCACTATCTTCTTAAAATGCTTGAAAAATACCTTTTGACTCTTATAAAGAAATCTATTTTGACGACTCTAAATTTATTCTGAATTGAATAACTATTTTTAGGCGCATATTTTATTTATCATACTTGTAAATCAGTTGAATTATATTTTAATTGATTTAATTTTAACAATGACTAAAATTGGAATACGATTTTTTGTACACGATTTTCAAAGCGATACAAAATACTTTCTTGGTCAGGTATGACAAATTTGCACAACTAATAGAAATACCATTGGTCTCAGACCGAACAAATTATAATTTTCCGTACTTTCACAAATATTTCACCTCTTTGAGCAAATTTTGAAAGCTTTTGAAAGGCTCAAGCCACTTTGAATCATCCAAAAATAGTGCAAAAAATGTTCACATGCATTTTTTTTTAATAAAGTTTAAAAATCGGTGATTCAGACCAAAAAAAATATTTCAAATTTTTTTTCGCTTATAGCCTATAAGCGAAAAAAAATTTGAAATATTTTTTTTGGTATAAGTTATAGGTTCAAATTTTATGGCGAGTTGATTGAAAGGGCATTTTTCGCCTAAGTCTTACTTCTGATAGAATAATTTTCGACTTGATTATGGAATAAAAAATCGAAATTGGCCAGTTTTTAGAAAATTCTCTTGAGTCCATTTTGCAAAAAAAAAATTACATTCCAGGAAGTTTTGGCGCGAAAATATGTGTTTATAAGTGAAATTTCACGATATCTTATTTCGATATTAGTATTGAAAAAATTATAAGTTTTGAAGAAATATTTAATTTGTGAAAATCATGCCAGAGTGGTACTTTTATACCATATTTGCCTTAAGGGGATTGTGGGTGCTTCCAGCAATTTGCTGGGGAACAATAAGCCCTTTTTAAAACTCAAATATCTTTTGTGATCTTTTGGTGAGAATTAAGTGAACGTTTATTTTTCCAATTGTATATTGTAGTCCGTAATCTTGAGAAGTCAAAAATTGATTTCATTTTTAGAAAATATTATCACATCAACTTTTAAATGTATAAAACCTAATTGCTGGTATTTCTTTCCATTAAAGTATACCGTCATATCCACGTATCCAAAAATCACATAATGCCGTATATTTGGTCAGAAAAAAATTCTCTACGATTGCAACCAAGCATATTTTATAAATTCATCCTAATCGCCGAAAAATTATTTTTCAAAATTCCTTGCTATAGTTAAATATAGGCAAAAATGTAGATTATTTTACAAAAAAAAGTACCTCACGAACGGTACATGCGATTTCTTTTCTCTTTTTCATAAAATCCTTTTCTATTACCTTATTAAACTTTTAAACAAGGAAATTTTAATAATTTCTTTTATATTTCTTCGCAATCACTATTTCATGCTGATTTTAATGCGCGCCAGTTATTACATTGATTAGGCTAACAATTGAAATATTGAAAGGCGCAAAAATCTGAACAACTATCATATTGAAAATACTTTCATTTTAACTTACTTTTTTCTCGAGATTAGATTTTTTCTGATTCTGAAATGATACCATTATCTAGATAATTTTTTCCGGTTTTATGCAAGTCCGCAAACGATATTTTTTGGAAATTTTCTAGAATATTGGTCAAAAGTTTCCAATTTTATTTCATCTGAATCTCCGTGAAATTGATCACTAATGAGTTATTTTGTTTTTGATCATCTGTCATTATTCAGGCATTTCATTTAGCAAGCGATTCAATGTTCTAGAAAAAAATATGCAGAAATAATTTGGTGTTTTTTTTAATTTGCCAAACGATTCCCGAGGTGCTGGATGGATCAGGTGCATTAAAAAAATACCAGAATTTGCGACCGGTCGAAAATAACTACTGCACCCACAATCCCTTAAGGGATTGGTTGTCGCTGATTAAGCTGTTTTTTTGAAGTTTTTATTAAATGGTTTCTGATGAACTGGTAGAGGTGGTATTATAAAACTTTCTGAACGTGAAGAAAAAGTGTCGAAAATAATTCACCACTTATTTGTAATATGATACATTCAATCTACGCCCACGCACTAACCCTTAATAAGCCTCCCAAAAGAACACTAAAAAAGCTTATTCCTCCTACAATTTAAATAATTTTTTTCTAATTTTTTGAGGTAAAGTTTTCGGAGAAGCAATTTTAAACATTAATCTAGAGCCTTTTTTCAAAATTTTGTTTTTCGGTCTTTTTCGCATTTTTTTCGTCAAAAGCAAAATTTGAAAAAAGGCTCTGGATTATTTTGATATTGGTTTCCGGAACTTGACTAAAAAATAACAAAAAATTAATGTAAATTGTAGAGGAGTTAGATTTTTGAGTTTCAAATATTGAACATGATAGTAAACCTTCATATTGCCTCTAGAACGAAGTCTGATCAAAATTTTTTCAAAAAAACGCTTTAGATTATTGTGAAACTAGTTTTGAGCTTTCATATAAAAGTATAAACCGAAATTTGTGTTGAAAATTGGCGGAGGAGTAGGCTTTTGAAAAAGCCTTTAAAATCTCGATTTCAGATTTCGTTTTTTAAAAGTTTTGTCCGACAAGCTATATTTCGAAAAATTTTTAGTGTTTTTTGGTAAGGTTTACTATACGTTCATGTGAGTGGCGTAGGTTGGATAGTATCAGATTACTGAAATTTCTTAAAATGATTGCGAAGAGTTGTTCTTTACGTTAAAAAAGTTTTGGAAATTTCAGCTTTGCTAGTTAGCCAGAAACCGCATCTAAAAACAGGAAAATCAGCGACAACCACTCCCTTAAGAGGGTAATCTGGCAGATTTGACCATATTCACGGTGATATATTCTTGAAAACTAAAAGCTTATAAGAAAAACCGAAAATGCTTATTTGTAGATCTATCCTTAATCTTGCGAAAAAGTACATCACAATTATTTTTGACCATTACACCAATAGGTAGAGGATTCGTAACAAGGTGACATTTTCAAAATTTCAAAATCTATCTCCTCCCAGACGGTATATCCAATTGAGCTCAAATTTTCACAGATCACGTAACGGGGAGTATGCCAATCTTTCTCGAGGGTTTGTTTTTGATCCGGCGACTGAACAATTCTAGAACGCCAATAACCGACGATTTTCGCATTTTCAGACTTCAAAATCTATCTCCTCCGAGGATATATTTGCAAAATGGCTCAAATGTTTATCAGTATTCCTAAGAACATATGTAAGAGATTCTCGGGGGTTTTTTTGCAATTTCGGCTAGAACTCGAAATATGATTTTTTTGGTCATTTTCCAAAAAATTTCCGAAAAAAAAAGTGCTTCGATTTTTTCGAAAGTAGGCTCAAAAGAAAGCCAGTGAAACACTGATGAGAAAGTTGGGCTTACGTCAAGGTGATACTTTGAAGTTTTAGTGGTCAAATTTGAGCAAACGTTATTTTTAACTTCATCTTTTGAAAAATACTTAGATAAAAATCGAAAAAATGCGAAAAATTTTTTTGATGATTGGGTTCTTAGTACACTTAATTATCACCCCGTTTCAATTTGGGCATTTTTAATGCCCTCTAAGGCCTTCATTCAATCAGACAGATATACCCCCTTTAAGGGCCCGGTGCATTTTGACAGATTTGCACTTGTTCGATTTTTTTTTCTCTTGGTGGGAAACTTTTTGCCACTTCAAAATTTTCGGATAAAAACATTTTCGAACAAAAGTTGCACTTTTGAGCTTACTTCGTATAATTCGATTTTTTTTCAGATCGATTATTTTTGCTTTATAAATCATCTTTTGAAAAACACTAAAAAAACGCAGCGTTTGCTATCAAAGGTGGTCTAAATTACAGTGAAATTTATTTTCTAATTTTTATTAATTAGGAATCCCTAAAAAACGGTCTAGACCACCAGTTAAAATTTATTAAATTTAATTTTATATACGATTTCTACGTCAAAATCGAAATTTAAATTTTTGAAAAAAGACGAAAAAGCCGACATTTTAGCAACATCGACACAAATTTTTTTTTCATGAGTTTAATTTGTGTTAAATTTAACGTGGTGTTCGCGTTGGCTTACCAATTTGGCAAGTTTTGTGTGATAAATTTTTTTAAATTCTGGATAAAAGAGGGCTTTCGATGGATTTCTGCCAAAACCGTAGTTTCGTTGCAAAAATTATGATTCAGAGTATTAACAGAGCGAAGAAACAAACGAGGACATATTGATGATAAGTTTGAAAAATTTTGAACAAAGAAATGAGGAAAAAATTTGAACAAAAAAAAAAGGCTTTTTGATAATATATGGATATATGTTTTTTAAGAAAAAAAATAATTTTTTTATTGCATAATTTTCGACTTGCGTTCTTCTTCAGTGCAGCTGGAATACGATGAATTTTCGTACTTTTTTATTAATGTTCGGACCTTTTTTCCAAAAATTTCTCATAATTTGTCGAATTCCAAAGTTTAATTCGAAAATCAAAATTTTTTAAAAAACAATAATTCAAAAATTCTGTAGTTACAAAAGTTCCCTGAAGCTATGAAACATTACTTTGGTGGTATATTGAGAAGAATATATAACCCAGTAAAAAGTTTTTCATCAAGAGCCCATATCCGTTTCTGTCAAAATGCACCGACCCCCTTAAGGGGGTAGCAGCGTGTGGTAGATTGGTACATTTTCGGAGTGATTTATGAAAAAAAAAATCCGAAATTGTATTTTTTTTTATTTTTTTATCTTCAATAAAAGTGTTCATTCTTGCAAACGTTTATATTTTTAATTTCTCAACATACTTAAGTATTTGTAAAATATTCAAAAACCGCTTTTCATTATAACTCCATTTCCAACTTGATCCATGTGAGAATTATTTTTAAAGGCAATATTTATAAACTTTAGGCAGTTTCGGGTGTTATGCGCTAATTAATGGAGAATCATTATCCATATAAATAAAATTTCCTTAATATGAAAGTTTTTTTCCATGACAAAAAGAGGAAACAGCTTTTTAGGAAAAAAAATTGACCTTTCAATTGCGTTTAAATATTAAAAAATCTCCTGACTTTGAAAATAAAAAGATCTATAACACCCGAAATTTAATTTTAAATGTTTTGAAAATAATAAAATTTTTAAATGCGTGCCAAATGGCACAAACCGGTGTCACAAAGCAAGTGTTATAAAATTTCATCAGTTAGTTCAGAAACGATATTTGATTGACCTTTCCATCGGTTGGAAATACGGAAATCAAATAGATACCCAAAATTAACACAACTGATTCGGTCTGATTTTTCAAGAAGAATTCAAAAAAAGCATTAATAAAAAAAATTTGGACTTGATTTGCGAAAATTTTTCATAAATATTTCTAAAAAAAGTCGACAAAAAAATGACAAATGAAACATTGTTATGATTTTTTTAACATTAGTCAGAAAATATGTAAACATGCATTGAAAAAAAGTTTAAAGTGGCTATTTGTTTTTGTTTTTTATTCCACAGATTTTAGAGAAAAAAACAAAAAAAAAAAATTGGGTAAAAAAATGCGTGAAATTTTTAATAATATTTTGAATTTTTTTGAAAAATTTGGACGAATTCAAAAATTAAAAGTTTCGAACTCAAATCTTTTCTTTAAATAGATAAAAAAATATTTTAATTCAGCTGATTACACATTTATTCTGGTTTCAGCTAACGATAATAAGCACAAAAAAAATAAACCAACTAATTATTTTCGTAAGTTTAAATTGACGCCCAGTCTGCCACATCGCTGCTACCCCCTTAAGAGGTTAACAGGACCGATTTTTTTTAATTATTGACTTTACGGACATTTTTGCGCATCAGTTTGACTGGCCGTTAATAAGTCATTATATTGACTATGAAAGGGGGAATGGGAAATTGGGTTTAATACTGACTATCTTCGATATTGGGCTTTAGAAAATAAGGGTCAAAACCCGACGCGCAACAGAAAAAATAATCTTATTACCATAAAAATTGAATATTTTTTAAATCCCAAAATTTAATTACAATAAAAAGTCACCTAAAAATTGAAGTAGAAAAAAAATTGTGGTCAAAAACATTTTTTTCAATTTTTTTCTTTAAAAAAAATAACGTTCAGATTCATCTACTATTATCAATGGAAATTACAAAAGTTTTGAAACAATTATTTTCATGGTTAATAAAATTCATTTGGTCAGATTTGAAATCTGCCCCAGACGTTAATAATCAGGAAAAAAGCTGTCGGTGATTAATTATAGGCACCTTACTTCAAATAAAAAATGTGTGGTTCTGTCAATAGTCTTGGACCTTTGCTCATTTTCATAATCAAATAATTCTTACGTATAGTGAAAGTACATTCACACTTATTTAATAATTGCTCGATATTATTACCATTTGTAAATCTCAAAGAATCTCAATAAACACACTTATCAAAAGGCTTAAAATATAATGATATAACAAAATCTTTAATTTCTTTTATGTAATTTTTGGCCCCTTAATGAACCTTAATTTTAGTGTGAGGGAGCCTATTTGTCTTAGTCGAAAACAACATTCTTTGTATCCAGGGAAAATTAGCCTTACCATTTCTGTGGAATTTATGTATTGAGAATAACTTAACATAAGGAAACCTATAAGTGCTATACCCCAGTAGCAGGGCCACCTCGGTACCCAAAATTGTTTACGAAGCACTTTTAAAAAAATCCAGTACCACTCATCCGATGAAAAAGTTAAGCTGGAGAGAAGCTAGTTCAGACAATTTCTTAACTTGCTTATCTTTAAAATAGAAATATATTGCTGATCATAAGGCTCAAACACCAAACTAGTTCGCCCCTGGAAGATGAGCATTAATGGAGTAAATCTTTTGTGAAAAATTTTGTTCTTCGTGAATTTCTCTTCTTTTTCTGACTTTTTCTTGTCCCTCAGATATTTCATAATGAAAATTAAAGTTCACCCAAACACTAATTATTATGGGTAATTCGGGAGATATTGATTCGATATCGATAAATAAGACTAAAAAAAAAACTCAGTTATAAATCTCTCTACATAATTAGGACTAATGAGAAAGTCGTTGCGCCGATCCTTTCAAATATTCGTCACCCACTCCCTAAAGAATCGATTGGTTTCAAAAAAATTTTTCAAAAAGACCGTTTAGAGTTCTCAAAAGGCGACCAAATTTAATTTAAGACTAGTAGTTCCTGAACTTTATGCAAAATAGGTTCGCAAGCAAAATGGCTAAAAGTGAAATAGAGAAATTTTACATTTTTGCGTTTTTGGATAATTTTTATTTAGAGCTTGTTCGAGGTCAGAAAAAAAGTTTGACGAGGCAAGTTTTTTTTAAACTCCAGTTAATTTGAAAATAAATTCTTATATATTTTAGTTTTCGAAACTCTTAGGGAGCTGATGTAAGTGATTTTTTGGGATTTCAGAGGCTTCGGACGGTTAGACAAATGCAGGACTGGAATTTTTGAAACATACATTAGGAAGATTCTATCTTGGATCTCGCCGATTCATAGACAGTTTAGTACCCCTCCCACCAATCATCTGCGTTAACCGCGCGTTAAACACGAGCTCCCTCCAGCTTTTTTCAAAGAAACAAGGACTCCTAGAGCTGATAGCGGAAGTTTTGAGATTCGGTGAGAATCCGGAAATTGTCTGAGTTTTAGTGGTAATCGGTTCTGTTTTGTCGATTTTTGGACTCAGGGTCAAACAATCTGGGTTGAAGGTGCCGAAAAGGGTGTTTTAATGACGTTTTGATTAAAAGGTTTTTTCTGTGGAAATGCAAGAAACCGTCATTTTTGGAATGTAACAAGCCCAAGAGGTAGTGAACATTGAATCGGTTGTACTTTTTTGAATAGTGCCGCCGGGATTGGCTGTACTCGACAAAAAAGTGCGCGAAATCGACAATTTTGAATATGGTGACAAAACGGTGCTAGAGATTCAGAAATAGTTTGATGAAAACTTAATTTTTTTTCTAGAATCCCTTGTGTTCAAAATCGATCTAGTTGCTAATTATCGTTTCCAGCAAACCGTACCCAAGGAATCTTTTGGTGGCATTTCAAATTTTCTAATTCTCACTTTCATATTCAAAATTGTCTCTTCCGCACTTTTTTGTCGATTTACAGCAAATCAGGCGGAAATTCAAAAAAAGTACAACCGATTCGATGTTCACTACTCTTTGGCTTGTTACATTTCCCAAAAATGACGTTTCTTGCATTTCCCAGTCAAGCCTTTATCAAAAACGTCAAAAAACACCCCTTTTCGGCACATTCAAACCAGATTGCTGACCTCTGAGGCAACAATCGAAAAAAACAGAAAACCGATTCCTACATTCAGACAATTTTCCGGATTCTCATCAAATCTCAAACTTTCCGCAATATAAGCTCTAGGATCTTTGTTTCTTTTTGAAAAAAGCTGAGGGACACGTGTTTAAACCGCGTTAACCAGATGACTTGGGGGAGTGTACTAAACTGTCTAATGGAGAATCGCGAGATCAAAGAAAAGATCATCCTAATGTAGGTTTCAAAAATGTCCAGTCTGCACTTGTCTAACCGTACGAAGCCTCTGGAATCCCAAAAATCACTTACACCACGCATCTTAAGGGGTACTGGTCGCTGGAATTGATTTTTCTCGATAAATATTAGCCAACAAGGGCTTCAAAGATATTATTTGAGTTACGCCAGGTGTAGATCTAGCCTTTCAGCTTTGCGATGAGAAATGTGTCAAAAATTTTTTTGTATGCACACACTCCCTGAACACAATAAGCGACACAAGAGGACCCAAGCCAAAATGGTAAAACTATCTCCTTCCACGTTTTATGTCTGAAAATTATCTGAAATGTGACATAACTTGTAAAAGTGGTAGGACAAAACTAATCTTGTTCAAAATTTTTTTAATTTCGCTCTAGTTTTTTCAGAATATGCAGAAGAACCCACCGCTTTTTTGGCAATTATCCGTCGGGGAAAGACTATCTTCCTCCTAGGAATTTTTTTTCAAATGTATTTTTTTTTCTTTAAGCTAGCTCATAAAAAATACGAGCAATAACTCGATCATTTTTTCGATTTTCAACCTCAAACTTGAAATATTGATTTTGGTTAGGACCCACGAGAAAATTTTTCGAAAAAAAAGTGCTTCGATTTTTGGTTTTTAGCCTCAAATTTTAAAGCCACTAAAACAACTGGTCAAAAGTTGGCTTACGTCAAGGGTGATATTTTGACGTTTTAGTAGTTAAATGAAAGCAAACGTAATTTTTGAGTTTATTTTGAAAAAATACTTGGAAAAAACGCAAAAATTTCGAAATTTTTTTTTGATGATTCCGGTCGTAGTACACTTTGGTTATCACCCCAGGTCATGGTTGAACCATTTGTAATGCCCCTCAGGTTCTTATAAACCAGCGACCACTTACCCCTTAAGTCCTAGTTATTGAACTTTGACAAATACACTATCCCCCTATCACACTATCCGGAAAATTTGCGCCCATGTATAGTTAAACGTAGTGTGTTTTTTAGTAGCGGGCCCAATATTCCGGATAGTGTGACAAGGGGGATTATTCAAGTTGTTTAGTATATTCTCCGCCAGGACCCGTTTTCGTTTGCAAACGCAATACTCCACTAGAAAAATTAAAAAGTCGAATTAAAAAGGGCCTATTGAGTTAATATATCCACGATTTGATGCCCTTAACTGCCTAAGTATTATGTTTTTAATTTAAGAAAACGGATAGTATAAATTTGATGTATAGTCCAAAATTCAATATATCTAAATAAAATTAGCTCCCTTGGCTTTATAATCGCAGATGAACCAGTAACAAGTAATTTTATTTATCTAGTAAAAAAACACTAAGTTTCTTTCGAAGTTCTAAATTTCATTAAAGAATGGTTTTCAACGTTTTCAACTTAAATTATTGTCATGTTCAAGATATTGATCAGTCGAAATTTCACATTTGTTCGAACATTCAAAGTTCAGCGATATCGTTTTCGTGGGAAAAACATTTTTAACAAAAAAACTTTTTGTAACAAAAGAAAACTTTTTTTGACAAAAAAAAATATTTTTTAACAAAAAAAACATTTTAACAAAAATTGTCCGCATGCAAACTTTGTCTCTCTCTTTTT